>VNJV01013103.1:0-194426 GCA_008042635.1 Drosophila nikananu
CCCATTTCCATTCCTCACCTTCCTCCTTGCCTGCTGATTCCTTGTTTGTTTTCTTGTTTTTCCGTTTGTTGCTCCACGCGAATCCTTGTTATTGATGGCGCCGGCTCCAGATCGAGCCAAGGCCAAGTTCTCCACATCCTTAGCTACTCCTCCGCCTCGTTACCGGCTCCCCCTGATGGGAGTTACATGGATTTCATGGACGTGCCAAGGCGGAATGGCCTCGTGCTTGTCGTTTGGCTCGCGATTTCCTGCTCCTCCAGTTGATTAATGAATCCCGGGAGTGGGAACGGGGGAAACTCCGAATGGGAGGACGAAAACTGGCCTAGTTCGCGGTCGCTACTCCGTCAGCAGTCGCTGGTCGCAGCATTTTCCGGCACTTAACTGTAATTGGAGCATAAATGCTTCCATCTCATTATGCAGGCTCCTCACTCCTTCCGCCGCTTCCTTGTTGCCAAATCAGGGCACTTCAATTAGTTGATGGCGTAAAAGTAATCCACATCAAGTGGAGATGGATCCCGGATTGATGGATGAATGGGGAGTGCTCTTCCCAGCTCCTGCTTACTCTTCAAACGCGGTCCATCCTTCTCTCAAATCCATTTAAATGCAACCAATTGCACTGTAGATCAATGGGACAAGCAGGTTCCTTCCTGGCAATTGCATTCCATAAACAAGCCATCACCCTCAATGTCCTCCGAGACTCCTTCATTCCCTCCGAGACTCATGCAAATAGGATTTCATTAGCGACATTTCAAAGGACTTTTCCACGTTGTTTGTCGCTCTGCAATTTCCTTACCCCGACGGACGGAGATTTCCCTCGCAGCTTCTTTCCTGTCCAGACCTCCAGAGCTCGTTATGTCTTTAACGACCAGTTAACACCCCTGGCTACAGCATTCCTCTCCTGTTGGTTCCGTTGCCACCCCCGGAGTTGTTTCGATTTGAAAATTAACAAGCAGCGTGAAATCAAACAAACTGACCCTCCCCCTTGATTCCTCCCACCCCGAATGGAAAATGCCTGTGCATGATTTTCCTGGGCTTCCACCTCATTTCCCTGCCCAGCGTCTCCATGGAACCTGTTCATGTGGAAGGCCGCTACGATTGCATGACCCAGCCTCAGATTCCCTTACGAAACCCCATTTCTCGCTTTTCTTTGCTGCATTTCCCCACGTGGATTGCTTCCAGCACTCTGTGCCGCACTTTTCGGCTTCTCAGGTGACGTCTTCGGTGTCTTTCTGTGGAACTGTAAACAATATTAAACTGCAATATTCCTATTTCTCCTCGACTGCCAGAGAATCCTTGGGTTCTGATTCCCGCCATCCCTTCGATGAAGTGTCGACAGCATTAAAATTAAATATTTTCCACGCCTTTGTTGAAGACTTTCCGCCTCTGAGTCCAATTTGGATGTGTTGTCCCAGCAACGAGCAGTTTTCCCGTCTTGCCTCACTCCCTTCCTGGGAGTCCCCTTCCGCCGAAGACTTTCCTGTTCAAGGGTGCGTAAAAATGCAATTTCAACAAGTTTCGCTTTGATGTGCACACTTTTTCCCTGCCACCCTGCCTCGATCCCTCGATTCCCTTGCTCCATCCCCTCCAACATCCATCCGCAGGACGGACCACAACCTTGGGCGGGTAGCTGAAATATTCCCCTGCAAATGAAAAGTTAATGCGAAAGAAAATTATTTTTAATGAATAGAAAACAGTCCCAAAATCCCCACATTAATATTCCCCCCCTTCTGGCTCTGGCAAGAGTCTTTCCAAGGGTGGCTTGGCATCTGGAATCCATTTTTATTGCCAGAAATCAGCAAGCAGTGGGAGGTGAGAAGCGGAAGTCAGAAACTGTGCCAATCGAGCGAGAGTTCCTCATCTCCGATTCATGGACAATTAGCAGGAACTGCCTGGGATTCCCCTTTAATAAGCCACGAGGTGAGACTGCCTCCCCTGAGATCGGTAATTGGGGTGTGCGGAGGGGGATGCACTCTCCCAACTAATGACACTAATTATCCTCTTAATCTTTTATGCAAATTGTGTCGCCTCGCGATAGCTGAGATTCGCCTCAGCCTGTCCTGCCCCACAATTGCTCCTCCACTTTCCCCACCAGAACTCTCCTCCCAGCTCCCTCCTGCGATTATGAGTTGCGGTTGCAGCGTCACGTGTGTGCGGCGGAGTCATCGAGACAATCGCAATGGCAGCTTCTATAATTACGGCCAGGAGAGCAACGCAGGAGGGGTATTAGGGAGGCATTAAGCCTGCAGGAGAGGTGTACCAGGTGCAGGAGGAGGACAAAACTTTCGCAGGCAAAGTTGGCGGCTCCGTGATATGAAAGACGAGCAAAGTTTGACACTGGCAGCGAGGAGAGCCGGCTTTGCGGGGATTTCAGGAGCTATCTGGGAGGAGGAGAAACTCCGAGTGGAGTGGAGAGAGCCACGTCAATAGATGCTGTTTAAAGTGCAGGCGGGCTGTGCTCCCTGAGAAGCCAATTGAGGTGGCAAAACCCTTGCAGGGCTTGGGGGAACATTTGTGACATCCCTGAATCGAGGACTGAATTAATTGAGGCAGTCACTTATTCAAATGCCTCCCCTTCACCCACTTCGTCATGGTTGTCGGGTCAGAAGGGAGGCAAAGGACAGATGAAGGCCGGGGAACATTGTCCTTTTCCTGCGTTTGTGCATATCTGATGGCGGGCACTTTGGGGTTGTGTTTGTGTTTTGCCACTAGTTCAAAGCATCCTGGGACAGGCGGCAGGAGCAGGTAGTTGGAGCAGGCGGAGAGCTGCACTCGGAACCCAGGTTAAAAACGCGATGGGGGGCAAAGCAATTTGGGACTCGAAACGAAGCCCAAATGGAAATAGTAAAGTGAAAAGCGGATGGAAAACGGAAGGAAGCTGAGCTGGGATACAGAAACAGTCTGAAGATGTAGATGAAGCTGAGACCTGGATGAAGGCTAACGAAAAATGCTTTTCCTTGTTCTGTAATTGGATTTAAAATTGTTTTAAGCAGCGAGCGCGCGCTTTGTTCTATCCTAAATGCAGCACCCTCCCCTCATTCTACCATCCTCAAACTCTGTGTGCCGGAAGCGGAATTGCTACATTCAACATCCGGCGGAGTCAGTGGAAGAAGCAGCCTCAGAGGCAGCTCAGCTAGAAGCGGGTAAACAGCCTGGGTGCCACTCCGTTCCCCCTCCAGTTTCCAGCCAGCTAGCTAGTCTTTCCTGATCCCATGGAGTGAATAATGCCTCCCCCAGAGAAGGGCAGGAGTAAAGGGAACAGAAGTGGCAAGGGCAACAATAAAAGCGGATGAAGAAATTTAATTTCACGTCGTTTTAACTCAAGCAGCTCGTCTTTCAATGCCAACGGGTGGGGAACAAAGATCAGGCTCCACTCCGGGACTTTGCCACTCGATAAGCCGTGGAAGCCGATTCCTCCGATGATGAAGCACTCGCAGTTGACACCTTCTAATGTCTCCTTCCCCGGTCCTGCTTTGGGACAACTCGAGACTCGACGACCTGCCTCGCCGCCTGCTGGTGACGGATTCGATTTCGATTATTATTGTGTCTTGGGTTTTGTTTACTCCCCAGCATTGTCACCTCGGGTTGTCCCTTTTCCCCGTTTTCCACTGAGAAAATCAATTTCCGCTTAATGGCAGTGCGAGAGACGCTCGAGGGGAGAGCAAACAGCAAATGCAGAAAGTTTGCTCAGCGGGGGAGTTCCTCCCAAAGCAAATTGCGGGAAAACTTTCGCTTTACGTCTGCCGTGCATCCGCATCCGCTCTCACATGCTCTCCTTCGCTTGCAGGACTCGAGGCGGACCTGTTCTATGTGCACGAGGGATCCATCAACACGTACGCGATGCACTTCACCGTGCCGGTGCCCGCCGACGTCCACGAGCTGGAGTTCTCCTGGCAGAGCCTCATCGCCTACCCAGTAAGACCCTGCTCCCGGCGTGCATCCTGCATTGATTAACCACGCTTCTCCCCAACAGCTGCCCTACGCCATCAGCATCGAGTACAGCAACGACCAGGAGGCGCTGGGCACGCCCACGCTGAGCATCCCGCACAAGGGCCTGGTGCCGCAGGAGATCGAGTCCTTCCTGGTCTACCTGCCCTGCACGGGCAACGCCAGCCTGCAGCTGCCCGTCAACGTCAACATGGTGGTGCGTGCTCCTCCCCGCTACAACGACACCCGGCTCCACTTCAAGCGCAACAAGATCTGTGCGAAAGGTGGGTTCAATGCCAGCAGACTCCGACTCCTCCGTTAATCCATCACTCACCCATTGCAGGCATCTCACCTGAGCCCAATCAGTCGCCCGCCCCTGCCCACGCCCCCTCCCAGGGCCCCGCCCTCCTCAGCGCCGCCGCCTGTGCTCTGGGCCTGGTTCTGGCCGTGGGCCTGGTGGCCAGCATGATGTATGTGCGGGCGCGCAAGCAGCTCCGCCAGGACTCGCTCCAGTGGGTTATCTAAAGCTCCTCCTCCTCCTCAGTTCAATTAACACTCTGCTCTCCCTCCAGCACCAGCTTCACCACCGCAGCTTATGGCAGCCACCAGAACGTGTTCATCCGGCTGGATCCCCTCGGGAGGCCTCCGAGTGCCACGGGGTCCTACGCCACCATCGCCAGCCTCAACAAGTACCCGGCGGAGGGCAAGAAGTCGTGCAGCATATTCGACCGTAAGTTCATAACCCCGCCTCCTGCCGCGTGACCTCTAATCCTGGGAGTCGCTCATCCAATCCACAGGTTTCCGCAGCTCCCCCACGCCCACGCCCTACGCCACGGCCCTGCTGCCCATGAACCACGAGCAGGCCGCAGAGACGATTTACTCGAAGCCAGAGTCGATCTGTCCCTCGAGGATTTCCTACTACGCCTCCTCGCAGCTGACCCAGGTGAGTGCCTGAGCGATACACTATCCCATCCACTATCGGCTGTCCCGGGGGTTTGATTGGATTCGAAATGGGAGCCCGGACTGGGGTCCGGCGTGGAATCAAAGCCTTTGATATATAGCGACACGTGGCAGGCGCAAATGGAAATGGAGATGGTAATGGGAATGGCAATGGGACTGGCAATCCCCTTGAAGCGGTCTCTGCTTTCCTTTCCCGTTGCCTGGGCTACCCTCTAATTCGTCCCGAGCACCACTCGATTGCTCCCCAGGCAGCAGACCCTCCTCCTCCCAGAGAGCAACCTTTCCTCGACGATAAAAATTAAATTCTAATTTATATTTACGAGCTGATAAAGCTCCCGTAGTGCGTTAAACTCGAAACAAGAGCCATTCATAAATATGCGGCTTTCCCCGCCCGCTCCACCTCCTCCCAAGGATGTCTGGCTGTCTGGCTGCCTCGGAAGGGGAAACTTTCGTGCGCTCACGTACTCATGTGGCAGGTGTGCCGCTGGATCTGGGAGGTGAAGGTGAAGGCGACACACAGACCCAGTGCCTGGAGACCGGAGTGGTGCTTGTATCTTGGGGTATGAGAGAAGGAGGTGGGATGTCCGCTTAGATAAGCAATCTGCCTCCACTGAGGCAGACGCAGACAGTCTGGCCGTGTGGTTATCTTGGCCTTTGTTTCCAATCCAGCGAGTCCTGTCCCATGCCCCTCAGGTGAAAATTAGCAAACTTGATCCGAACTAACCGCAAAGTGAACCCAAACCGATAAAGTGCCACGCGGAATGTACTGAAAAATCTCCCATAAACATGGAAGATGATGTACCCTGAAAGACAGCTCCTCCCTCAACCTCTATGGAGCACATTAGCATTTCTTTCGAGCCAAGTTAACTTCTTGGTGCTGCGGAAATCTCTGCCAAATTGGAATAAATTATTTAGCAGCCTCTTGCGATTGTTGTCCTTGTAAACATTCTGGGATTTTTCTAGACCCTCTGCACCCTCCTAGACAGCCATTATGAGTCTGCCATTTTCGTCACCAAGTTCTAACGCAATTTCCATCGACGCATAATTAAATATTCAATTTCCATGGAGACTCGAGGGGACTTTTATGTGCCTGGCTTAAAGCCTCTCCTTTGGCCTGATCCCGCTCGTGCTCCTTGTTTGTGTAACGATTTCTGTTTGTTTAGACTTCAATTTCATCCTCATTAAGGGAACAGCCTTCAATTGGCGCTGGCACTGCTGCTCACCCACTCACTAACGTGGCTATCGGACGCCACACAATGCCAAGAGTCATATCCATTTGGATTCGCTCTGTTTCTCTATCTCCAGTGGAAGGGAATTAAATGAATTCTCCCCCTCTCTCTGTCTCTGTTGCTCTGTTGCTCTGCATATATCCTTTGGAATCCCCCCAAATTGGAGTGGAGTCTCTGGAAGGAGGATGGAGATGGAGCTGCGGTTGGAGGAGGTTGAGGGTGCTTGCCATAATTATTGTTGTTCCGTTCTGTTCGGCTCCCCACTCCAAGTTCCAATCCGCTCCCCCTTTGGGCCATATGTGTGAGCGTTAAGCGAAGTGTAGCACAGTTTTGGGGCACAAACAAGGATCAAGAGAGGGGGGGGAGCTGTCTGGGGCGAACGCACTCATTTAGTCAAACAATTATATCCAAGTGCACACAGATACACTCACCCAGCACACCCACACACCCGCACTCTGGCCCTGTTCACTTGTGTGGAAATATCTCATTTGTGCAAGGAACCAACCCCTCTCGTCCTTCTGCTGATTCTATTAAATCAGTCCATAAACGTCTACGAAATGGCTTTAATGTGCAGCGAAAGCTTAGCAAGCAGAAGTACTCTAAAGAAAATGGGGAATACAGGTGGAGGAAGGGTCACAAAAATCCAACTTAGGGGCCGAAAAAAAACAGGGTAAAGCAGTTATCTCAAAAAACAACTCATTAATGAGGCAAATAATTCTATTTCAATAGGAATTCCATAGCTTAATCTGCAGAAGAAAAAGGAGATCTATGATTTCTTAGGCTGCTCAGACTGAAAGTAGTGGAACATAACCATAAAAACAGCAGCGAACAGCAGCCAGACTACAGCTGTTGCGACATGGCTTGGTGCTTGTTAAGAATCACTTGCTAAATATTATTGCAGCCCCAACAACAAATGGCAGTCGCCTCGAAGGGAATGCCGGTGGCAAAGGGGCGTATGCGCCATATGCAAACAAAACAGAACCTAAGCGGGGGCATTAGTGTATTGGATCAGCTGGAGCGACGACAGAAAGAGGAATCAGATGCCAGAAGGGCCAAGAAAACGAGGAACCAGCCAGCAATGGGTTAAGGAGAAGCCGGGAACATCGTGCAACGCATTTGAATGGCATCATTAAGCGGGGGAAAGTCAACCAAGTGCGTGGGCGTACTCCCAGAAAAGTGGAAGGTGGAAAAACTTGGGGAATTAATTTCCATGGAGCTGAGAGCATGTCCTCCTGCTTTATGGAGATTACTGGATCGACAAATGGCTGACTAACCTGGGGAGGAACACAGGAACACGAAAAGGTGCTAATTAAAAATGTTGTCGCCCCATTAAAGAAATTTGTAAATCAGCTGGGTATCTCCACGGGGGAAAAGATGTCCTGTGAAGGGGGAATGGCGCTAGCCAGGGGGGGTTGCCAGCTAGCAACTCCCCAAAGAAAGTTGGCGGCACGTAGGCCGTTAATGGATTTACCACTGTTGTGCCTTTTGATTAAAACACATTATTTACATTTGTGACAAAGCTGGCGGAAAAAGAGTACCCAGAATAGAGCGAGATCCTTAAAGAGCAGTATCCAGGCACTTTAAATTCTAGACAAATCAGACAGTCAGCAGTCAGCTAGATTTCCAAACTTCTGCTATAGATTGCCTGCTGTCAATGGCAGGGTTTGAAAGCTCCACCTGGACTACCACACATAGTCGCTCATTATCCTTCACGGGATGCCTCACTATGGTAGGCTGGACATCATAGATGCCCCCTCGGAATGCCCATTGCGGTCAAGTGGTTGCGGGGCCACACAACAGCTGTCCTTAATCGCTCCGACCGCCCGGCTGGATGACTCGATGAGTGGATGCACGGCCGGGCTGGTGCTGGGGCGGACCTGCACTTAATGCCCACTGTCAACTGTAATGGGGCAATCGAGGGCCATGATTAGCGAACAGTAATTGAAGACGAGGGTTTCCCATAACGGCAGCCTTCCCAACTAACTGGGTCAGTGGTGGAGGATTCCCAGCCCGGCGACGAGTGTTTGACAGGCTCTCCAGCGAAACGTCAATTGGGTATGGAAACTGAAACTAAAACGGAAACGGAAACGCACTGTGCAATTAAAACCATCCTCCGACTGCAAATGAATTGCTTCTATTCAAAAACTAATTGGCAGGAAATCGATATACCAATTTCCACACGGCAAAGTGGGTTTTCCACAACCCCACTCGAAAATTGAGATAAATTCATTGAATTTATCTAAGTTGGTCAAAGCCATAACACTTAATTTGTGTATTCCTGACGATTAGAAACTTTTTGAATGGATTAAAGGGAAATAATGGTTTAAATAATTCGAATACTTTGAGAAGAGTTAGAAATATGTGCTATTTACAAATAGCTTCTTACAAGAAATATAAAAAGGGAGAAGGGAGAAGATATTGCAACTAAATCAACTAGAAATCAAACAATATTTATTAGGAACCTAGATTGAATCTAGCCTCTTTCTTAGATTTTCTATGCTAAGGTCTAAATTGTATTTATTTTTATCAGTTTTATTTCTCTCCCTAATTCTTTAGTTCTTAAAGTCCCACCTTATCTTCCCGTGTTCTCCCCTATTTCAAGCAGATAAATCTCAGCTCCATGCGGATCCGGAAACCAGCAACGGAGTCAAGCGGCGACCTTGATTAAAGACTCCCTGAGTTAGGAGTCCCGCGGGAGATCCCCGAATGCGGCGTGGTCCTGCCCCACGGCAACGGAAGTAACGGGCGACAAAATTGAAATATAAACGCATGCTGAGCAGCACAGATCCCTTTGGTCCTGCGGGCGGGAAAGGACGCTGCGGAGCGACACCTGACTAATTTATGTTCATTAAGCAGGCGTTAAGTCGCCTTGAGAGCAGCAGCTGGCAACAACGAGGGGCCTTCATTTGCATACGCCCGGGGGGCTGTGGGAGGGTGCAGCCGCCTGGCTGAGGGGATTCCCGAAAGCTTTGCACACACAAACAGACCGAGGCACACACACAGCTGATTACGTTTTACGTGCCTTAATGCCGAGGTGACAAACCAAAATGTGTAGTTCCGTGTAATTTCGGAAAGGTTGCTGCCATGGCGCCCAGCAAGAAGGGATGGAAAGGGATGAAGGGGAAGGCTGGCGGGGAAGGAAACCCAAGATTAATATGCAAATTCATGTAAAGCATTAAACGTGAGCAGAGAAACATTTTGTGTGTGCATCCAAGTGAACATCGTCTCTGCACGGCAAATAAAAAGGGTTTTAGAGAATAGAAAATGCAAGAAAACATAGCCTTCACTGTGTGCTCTATCTATTGGAGATTTCTAAAGGATTTGCCTCTCAAAAAGGGCTAAAGGAATCCCTTAACCAGCTTAAGCTTTGGGGTCTATCTCCCCCTTGTTTCTTCCAGTGCAAGTTTCTCTGTGTTTGAGCAAATTACCGTAAAGCTGGCAAAAGAAAAGACACGAAAAAATCAATTTCCCAGCACGGAGTTTCCTGGGTTCTCTCTCTAATTTGCGCTTAGTGCGTTTTCGTGTCCTGCAGCTGTCAGGGAGAATGGCAGGAATTAAAGCCGTAAGTCGCAAGGACACCAATCCAACTCAAACCCACACCAAACCCTAACCGAAACCGAGCAAACCAGTCATTGGGAAAGTTTAAGGGACTCGCAACCGAAACCAAAATCCCATCAAAATCTATCAAAATCGTTTACGCAAATCGCAGGACTCGCAGGAGCAGGCTCTTAATGGAGGCAAGCCCAATCCCAGCGACTTGCCACTATCTCGTCCGGAAAGCTGAAAATCCAATAAGGGATGAGCGACTGCCAGCAGCTTGGCGAAAGTTTATTAAAAAACAAAAAATAAAGAGGAAAACGAAAACGAAAACACTTCGCACCCGAAGTGGCGCCAACTGACAGCTTAGGTCACCACCCCCAAACACCCAAAAGCACCCGACAGGACGCCACCCGCATAGCACTACAATGCCCCCAGGATGTCAGGCAGTCAGTCAATTGTAGTTTTCGTGGCTGTTACTCAAAGTTTTAATTACACAGTCGTTGCAAGGATGCCTCCCAGGGCAGTGGCTGGGGGCTGGGGCCTCCTCGCAACAAGCAGCTACAAGGCCACTGACATTCGGGGGCTGTCAATGAAGGCTGCTGCTGCGATGCTGCCACGCTGGATGCTGTGTCCTGGAGCAGGAGTCGGAACATCGCACGGTCTTGTCCGTGCCCCGCCAGATGCCGCCTAGTTTGGCCCTTGTTTTTTGGCCAGCATGTGCATATTCTTGCATATTCGGCGACAAGCATTTATCACCGGCATTGAGGCAGGAAGAGGGAATTTTTAAGGGGACCTTATCAATGTTGTTAAAGGGTTTTTTGATTTTGGTTTCTAAGAATTTTAGTATTTAAAATTATGATGCATTCACAGCTTCTCATAATTATATTAATTAGCAAAACAACTCTTCTTCTTCAAAGATTATATTTTGGTTGATTCATTTCCAGTCGCATGGAGACAAAAAGAGGGATTTTTAAAGGAACATTATCAATGGATTTTATTTATATTTTATATTGGTTCCTAAGATTTTTATTATTTGAAATTATGATACAATTCCTTAGAATATTTTAAAAACAACTATTCAACTATCTTTTTTAAAGATCGTATTATTATCGCTTTTTACTAATAAAACGATAAAAATATCAATTCATTTTCACCAACGAGAAAAGGGAATTGTGGAAGGAACATTTTCAATGCTGCTTTTATAGAGATTTAATTTTTTTTCTTCGTTTTTCTTATTTAAAATTATAATAACTTATCATATGTATCTTTTTATTCACTGGTGTGACAATCTAAAAACAAATTCTTCTGCTAAATGAATATATATATTTATGATTATAAAATAGATATCAAATACTTGCTAGCAGCATTAAAGTATGAAAATGGAAATAAAGGTATATATTAATGATTTTTAAATGCTTTATAAATTTATTACACTAATTTATCATATTTTATATATATTTTTATTTTAAATACTTCTGATAGTCTTACATTAACTCCTCCTACTGGAGCTTAAAAAACCTCGATTTTTAGGGATTAAAAACTCAAAACATATCGTTTTCCTTACAGCTTTACTTTCTGCTGGTTGTTTTTTATCAAATAATTTTATGTTCAGTCATGTTTTAATTCACTTTATTAAATATTTAAGTAAAAATCACACAAATTAACAAAGAATTCACTCAAACGTTCTAAAAGTTTTCTTAAAGCCTCAAGATAACTTCTAACAAATGTTTTTTTCACAAAATAAAACAGCAACTGTAAGATTTAGTTATTCGTTATTATAATTTAATTACAATTTCTCAACATTGCATTACAAAGTTAGCTTAGTTTAAGTAGTTTTCCTGATGAACTTTATTTAGATTTAATTTATTTTCCCTAACTCATTATGGCAGTTCGTACAACCCTCCCTTTCCCGCGGAAAACTTTAAGCAATGAAAACTCATTTGCCAGCCATTGGCGAGACGTGCGACATTGGTGGCTGCCGCTGCCAAAATTCTAGGGAACTCCGAGGAGTGCCAGACCGGCGGTCCTAGGATCCGAGGCGGTAGCGCTAGCCAGGGGAATGTGCCGCGGTTTGTCAGCTAGCCACTGGATGATGGAGTGCTGCATTGTTGCATTTTAATTGAAATTTCTTTGTGGACTTGGCGCGACAAAGCAGCAACAGCAACAGAAACAGCAGCAGCAGCAAGAGCAACAGCAGCAGCAGCAAGCAAACCAACATGGCAACAACAATCGCTAACGAGCGCCGGAATGGTGGCAAATAAAAGCGGAAAAACGAAGCACAACGGAAAAGCGGGAAATCGCAACAGAAAAAAAACACAAAACCAGGGGAAAGAACAGTGTCGGGAGCAATCACAAAGCAAACAACAGGAATCAAGGCGGAACACTGTTCCCAATGCCAAAGTGGCAATACATAATAATGAATGAATAAAGCGAGGCGAAGCAATAAAGGCAGCGGGGAATCTCTGTGACATTTTGTGAACTATTTCGAAGGGGAATGTTCACTATCTTAAGGGGTTTATAATTAAAAATTAATTAAATAATAAGTATATTATTTTGAAATTAATTTTTGAGAGGGGAATCATACAATTAATTATATATTACAGGACTTATTGTGTCATAAATTACGCTTAAACTAGATTAATGGAATTATACAGAATTTAATAGTTAAATTTGATTCTAGAACCAAACACTTAATATTAAAAAGTATCCAAAACAAGCATTTATAAATACTTATTAAATAAATAAGTGGCTTAAGCACTGTGTTGATTATTTGTATACTGTAAGTTAATGTTCAGTATATATTGTTCAATATACATTTTATATTTCAAAATAATAATAGAATAAGAAATAAATATAATTATTTAATAATGAATAATAATTTATATTTTCGAACGTGTCCAAAGCAGCATGAAATATCTAATTAGTTTTATTTCTAATGATTTTATGGCTCTTAAATTAAAATTTTATATTTTAAGCCCGAACCAAAAAAAAACAGCAATTTGTTAAAAAGTATACAATAAACGTGGAAAAGTAACAGAGAAACCCTTTTCTTCACCCTTCCTAAATGTAAGTGCGAGCAAATATCAAGCATACGCAGTGTGAACATGAAATATTTTATATTGCAAATGTGATATATTAAATTGTTTTGTATTAATTTTTAAATCATTTATAAATTATTTTAGGATTCGTATGTCATGTTTAATTGTCTTTTTAATTATTTCCTTAAACAAAAGTAAAGTTCTAAAGGAAATTATCCTGTCATAGCTAATTTTTAGACCAGTTTTCATTCCTCGAACTTCGTAATTGAGGAATTCTTCCCATACATTTTAATCTTCTATATAAAAAATACTTAAAGCGTATTCAAAATTCATTGTTATCCTTCATTTTTCACTCACTCTCACCACAGTTTTTGGGGTCGCGGATCGAAATCCGTCGCATTTTTGCGGCTCAACGCAAATATAATAATAAATTTTGCATATTGCTGTTGCTATTATTTTTCATAAATGAAACTGTTGTCAATGGCTGGTCTGCAGTCGCCTCCTTCCTGTTATCCTTGTTGTTGTTGTTGTTGCCTTTTGTTGTTGGTGGTTTTTATGCGCATCCTGTTTGCCTTTTTGTCACCGTTTATTGTTTTTCCTGGCGAGGTACTGGGTGTGGGGGCTCGCATTGCGGTCACTTTATTGTTTGCCGGATACGTTCCGCCACATTTCGAAAAGTGCCCCCGAAAGAGCGAAGGATGCCGCTGCCGCTGCCGCTCTGGAGGCGCAGGAGGAGCACGGCGCGATGGAAACCACGTAATTTGCCGTCTGATGAAGATTTACGACATGAAAGCCGCAAAAATAAACGCCGAATACACGAAGGCCACCACATAAAGCAATCCACCCTGCCACGCCGACGCCGACGCCGCCGCCCACTGAGACCCATGATGGATGGCCGGCCGGATGAACCCTATCCGACTTCCTGGCCGCCTTCATTCTCCCCTCGGTCATTTATGTAAATTTGCTAAGAAAATTAAGCCCAAAATGAAGAGATTTGTCTCGGCTTTATTAGCCAAGATGAAGGAGTCTAGGCACCAGTTCATCTAGGGGCCAGCAGCCAGGAGGCTAGCATTTTTGCCCCCCCATGCCACAATGTCCCTCCAGGGGAATGAAACTAGAGCATGGCATGCCCATCTACACTGCACACGATTTGGTCATTAAATGGCAGCATTTGGGAGATATAAATGCTGCATTTTCAGCTGAACTGTAATGTAAAAAGAAAATAAATCTTTGCGAGATAAGATAAGTCTTGTATTTATTGTATTATTAATATTGGTAGAGACAGTCTTACGTTTTTCTGTGTAATTGTAAAAGTGTCCTGTGCAATTCATGGGCGTTAACGAGCCTTTCGTGTGTGCCCCTCACTTGTATGTGTTTGCATGAGCGTCTATGTCCCAAATGAGGGGGCGTGCTGCACTCCAGACCCCAAAATAAGGACACAACCAGAGGCCCGGCAGCATGTCTCGTGTTAGTATCTGTTTTTAATGGCAACTCCATTAGACGAACAGGATCTGCCGGCCAGCAGCCAAGGCGGATAAGAGCTGCCGCCCCCTCGGCTTATGAATACTCCTCTCGGATGAGGCGACTGCTTGTCCAATAAATAATTCATGTCTGCCCAGAAGAGCCGCCCCACAGCAGCTGCTCCTCCCTCCCAGTTGCTGCTGCTCCTCCTGCTCGTGCTCCTGCTCTTGCTCCACCAGATTCAAACCTAATGCGGATGCAGACAGAGGAAGCCAGAGGGAGAGGCCCTCGGGAAGCGGAAACGTAATGCAATTCGGAGGACCAAATGAGGGGTTTAATGCATGTATTCATGGCGCCGATGTTTACCAGAATCTGTAATAACACACAGTGTCCAGAGATGGGCACTGGAGACGCCCCCCTGCCGAGCTTCAAATTATTCTATTAACAGTTTACACAGGGATAAGCCAATGCCAGTGGATGATGTTGCATTTGCTGGGCAATTAGAAAATTATAATTGCAATCGACTTAGCAAATGGAATTATTGGCCAGACAATACAAATCATTTATTAAAACGAAATCGTTTGATGCAGGGGAACAGATACTTTCAAGTAACCCGGGCCAGTTTTACTTGAGTTATATATTGAAATATTATATAATAAATATATTAAAATGTTGCCAGTGGAATAAATAGCCCTAAGGAAAATGTAGTGGAATCCAGCTTTTAATTTACATAAAGAAATTTAGTTAGAACAAACCTCTGATCTATATGTTCACATACTCTGAATAACTAAAAAAAACTGAATACCTTTTTTATTAATTACTATTAAGTAAATATTACTACCTATTATTAATTACTTAATAGTCATGACTTTATATTCTTGAATTTCAACAGTAAGCAAAACTTGACTTAAGGGTTTAGAAAGACAGTAGTTAAAACTTAATACAGAAAATTTGAATGAGAATATTAATGGCCTCACACCTTATATAGAAATGCAATTCAATCCTTTATAAGATAATGTAATTCTAATTTAACATAATTACATTGTTCCTTACCATAACAAAGAGAATTGAGCTTTGGCTTTGCTTTCGCGTGTGAGATCGCGCACTATGACTGGTCATCCTTTATTATCACACGACAACATCATAGTCTATCTACATTACACTCAGGACATAGATCTAAAATTAGCTAGGATTTGGCATTGAGTGGATTTGAGCATCTTTTAGGTAGCCTGGAGCCGCGTCCCAAACTCAGTGAGGTTGTCGCAGGACTACTGCAGCTTGAGGAGTACGTGGCCGGCGTGGCGCTTGTACAGCACCAGCGACATGTTGACCAGAAACGGAGCGGCCAGCCAGAACAGGCGTGTGCCAATACCCGTGTCCTCGCGATGGAAGATCCCCGAGGCTGCTCCGCGGCCGGTGTTGCAGAAGGACTCCTCGCAGCAGGAGGTGCAGGCATAGAGCTTGGTGCGCTCGCCGATGATGATGCAGCCGGGCTCACAGTTGGCGGCACAGCGGCGGTCCAGGGACCACATCTTCGGCGAACTGGTCGAGTTCTCCGTGCTGGTGGTGTACGAGAAGCGCTTGACCTGGGGACAAAGAATTATTACACACACATTACGGCTGACTGTCATTCCTGGAATCTCACCATGCAGATGAACTCCTCGCCGTGGCACTTCTTCATCAGCGCAGAGTCATTCTTCACCGCCACGTCCACGCAGGCCTCGCCATCGTCCATCGTGTGGCAGGCGTAGCACCACAGCAGGTTCACCCGCTCGATGGCCGCCGCCGTGCGATGGATGTGCCCGCTGGTCAGCGATGTGCTCGGACCGGGTCCCGGGGAGCTGGTGCCTGTGACTGGACAAAGGAACGGGCTTGTTATTGATTTTTCCGACGCCAAGGTCGGAGCAGAGCGAAGAGCAATCTCGCCGTAGCATCACTCACCATTGTTGACGCAGGCCGTGAAGACGATGGACGAGCTGGTCAGCAGGAAGTAGAGCAGCGTGACAAAGGGCCTAATCATGGCTAATCGACTAATGGAGAGTCCTCTGCTCGGCCCAAAAACCTTGTTTACGTGCCCGCATTCCGCTGGCCCCGCTGCTGCACTCCATCTGGGATACTGGGACCGCGAATGTCAGAAACAGAGTCAGACAGCGAGGACATGCGCACAGGATTTCGATAGGCAGCCAGGACTCGAACCAGGCTTATCGAAAAATGTTCAGTGGTTGGGTGGTTGAACATTTACCGATAACATTAAATAAAATTATTTATTAATCGGTCTTGTAATGTTTTTAATAGGGATAAATACTGGATAAAAGTTTAAGTTTACAGTAGTGTAAGGTGGGTCGTTTTTAGAAATTTTAATACAATAATACAATACACTAGTTTTAAATAAAGAAAAACTTTGATATTTTAAGTTTATTTATAAACCTTTATGCATATTTTTATCTTGTAGGAAAAACTCGTAAGTAATTTAAAGCTTTGTTTTAGAATTGTACGTATGTTTAAATAATTATTTACTAAATATTTACTAAACTAAATACACAACAATTTTAAATAAATATAAATTATAATTTAAAGACTAAAAATTTTCCTGTTTACTATAAATTAATTGCTGAAATTTCTAACAATTTCTCCCCTTAAAGCCTTATTAAAATACATATATAAATATAAAAATTCTTATAATTGGCGTAAAACTAAAATCTCAATTTTATTTTGAAAACGAACTTATTTTTAAATAATTTTAAATACAATTTGTATAATTATGAACTTGCTTGGTACTAAACACCAATATGAGTTGTCCAGTTTCCCAAAATTTTACTTTTTTTTACTTAAAAAAAAAATTATTTGCCTTTTCATTGCTCCACTTTGATTTCCACATTATTTAAATAAATTGTATCAAAGACTTTTAAACTAATACCTATATCCAGTTACCCTTTCAGGATGCTGCTTATTACTCATTTATTTTACAATAAAGCGGACGGTACAATTTTGAAAACGCAACTGTGTGAATACTGTGATATGTGTGGCAGAGGGGAAACTATCAATCAATAGAGACGCAGGTACTGAAGTGCCTGGCGGCTCTGCATCGGATACAGATCGCCCACGTTGTACATGAGATCCACCACATGGGTGGGTCTCAGCATCCGCCAGGGCATGAACTTGAGCGTCTTCTTGTCGCAGTGCACATCCTCCTCGGGCTCCAGGGGCAACGGAACCTCGTTGTAGAGCATCCGTCCGTCCACACTGCGCTGCAGAGTGCAGGGGAGTCCGATCTGGTCGGCCAATCCCTTGAAGAGGATCGCCCGCTCGAACTGGCAGCCACTGCGCACCGCTCCGAGCGGGATGAAGTTGGTGTGATACACGTATCGCAGCTCGGCCATGTGGCAGTTGACCGTGTGGCGGGAGCACTCCTCCGTCGAGTTAAGGTCCAGGATCTTGAGGTTATCGTTCATTACGGCGGCCACCGCCTGGGCGATAAGCTTGCAGCGCTTGGCCACGTTGTCGAAGTCAATGGAGCGGCGGACCCGTTCGGGATTCTCCACCAAACCATTCTCCTAATGAGGGATTTCACTTTCATAAATAGGTTATAATTAGATGCAACCAAGACAGACCTCCAGCGTCTGATTTAGTGCTTCCAGGTACTGCGGCAGCGTGGAGTCCCCGGGGCGCCGGCAGTAGATCCAGCCCTCTTCGGCGGACTGCTCCGTGATCGTGTGCAAGCACCTCAGGGGCACATCGACTAGATCGCACTTATCCGGTGTGGGACGATCGAAGTTCACCACCAGCACTGCGTCCAGCGGGGAGCAGTCGGTACGCAGGATGTTCTGGAAGACGCGAAAGTCGTCGTACATTTTGCGAGGCACGTAGAAGTCCTTGCCGGCGGTGATGTCCGTGAAAGTGAGGCAGTTGCGGATGCAGAACTTCAGGGTCGGGCACTTGGCCAGAATGCTCTCGATGGCCGGTCCCCAGGTGGAAACGCAGAAGGCGTGCTTCTGGTACTCCATCATACTGGGTTGGGAAAAGGGGTTAAGACTCAATCTAAGGACCAACGACCTCTCTCTTACACTTCTAGGATGCCGCGATCGATGTAGACGTCGATAAACTCATTGAAGCGCGTGGTCTGCAAGATGAAGTTGGTCACCGAGGTCTTTACCAGATTGGACAGCGATTTGAGGGCCCGCTTTATGGAGGTCACTATATAGTTCTCCAGCAGAGTGTGGCGCACCGGCTCCTCATCTATCAGCGTGCACAGGCAGCGGAAGATGTTGTTCACCAAAATGGAGTGGGCAAAAGAGCGCTGTGATCGGTTGGGGATGAGTATCTGATAACCGGATTTGTGGACCTACCATCAAAAGCTGTGCAATCTGCTCGGTCAGGGATGAATACCCCCCCAGGAGTTCGCGATACTCCTCGTTCTGGGCCAGACTCTCGATCACCGTCAGCAGCGAGAGAATGAGATCAATGGACAGGGCCGGCAGTCCCTGGGCAAAAACAGCAGCGAGTACGGCGGCAATGTCCTGCTCCTGCAGTTGGACGGCCGTCTCCCGGAAAGCCGCCTCCAGAAGGCGAGCTAAGAACTCGGCCGCCTGCTCGCGGGTCTTGATGGGCACTTCCGGTGACAGCACAATGGAAACTAGCTTACGAATCGCACCCTCTTCATACTCGGCCACGATGCGACGGAGAGCCTCTGGGTGCTGGGAGAGGCGGCACAGGCCCTGGATCACGAAGGCGGCCGGTGCCGGCTTGTTCTCCATGAGGCACTTCAGGAACATGTCAGTGATTTCCGCCTTGTGAATGCGCGACAGGAACTGCTCGTACTGGGCCGTCTCCGCGAAGATCGAGATGATGGTGCACCGCATCTGCAGCGGCAGCTCGTCCATGTACATCTGCAGCTGCTCCACAACCTGATCGAAGAGGTTCTGCTCGAAGAACAGCTTGGTCATCTTCTCGGAGCGCAGAGCAGTGGCCAGCACCTCGATTATATCGGTCGCCTCAGGTCCCTGGGGATTCTCGCAGAAGGCCTTGACCAGCTGCTCCAGCACAAAGAAGCAGCGGTTCTGGGGCTCAAACGCACTCTGCTCCCCCGTATCCGAGAGGAGGGTCTTCAGGGCCTTCAGGGCAGCCTTGCGGATCTCCTGGTACTCGTTGGTCACCTCGCAGATGATGCGATCCACCGGAAAGTCAGGCTGCGTGGTGAACTGCAGCATCTGGTCGGCGCTCTGGGCCTGCAGCATCTGATGCAGAGCCTCGATGGATTGGAACACCGTGTCCGGGTTCTCGGAACTGATGAACACCGTCTTGAACTTTTCCAGGAACTCCGTTTCGTCCACAATGCTGTGAGCCATCTGCGGATCCTTCAGGCACACGTTCAGTATGTAAGACAGGTACTCGATGCAGAAGTCGTCGGACTCCCTTAGGTAGTACGAGCGGGCCAGTTCCAGGATCCGATTCGCCTGCTCCGGCTCTAAGGTGGCCATGTCCACGTTGTCCAGCAGAGTCGTGAGCAGATACAAGGCGAATCGGCGGATCATCGTGTTGTCCCAGCTGATGAACAGCTCCTTCTCCAGTAGCAATTCCAGCAGGCGATGCTCCCTCAGTTGCAGGACATTCATATCCTGGCGGCGAGCAAACTCCGTTATATGGCTAAAGACAGAAATCAGGACGCACTCCTCCAACGAGCTGAGCAGCAGCAGCGCCGTGTCCAGCTTCTTGATCGACACACTCAGCTCCGTGAAGGACTTCTCCTCGGACTTTGTGCGATCCGGATAAGCGCTCCGGGGCTCGTAGATGCGCTTCGAAATTCGAGACATTTTTTTGTCGATGATCGGGACTTAACTACTCTTTTTGATTCGACTTGGCATGACTTGACTTATAAAACACTATCGAGTGACAAAAACGGGAAAGGAAACTATGAAGTTTTTGAAATTGTCTCAATATTTTATTATATTAATTCTCAAGAAAGGTCAACCGCTGCCAAAAAAAGAAATTTTGTAGGCTGTTGACCCTTTTGTAAAATTTATTGAACAAATTTTATATATTAATTTGATTTAGAAAATAAATAATTTAATAATTCGGTTTCGCATAAGTAAAATATAATAAATAAATATAAATTTATCACTAATACATATATAAGTCGGAGCGAGTCGGTTTGAACGGCTATATCATATAGCTGCCATATAAATGATCGGAAAATTAAAAAAAAAAAAAATACAACATTGACTGTTTTTAAAATATTTTCATTTATTTCAAGAGTCACCATTTTGCATTATCATAGAATTTACGATTTAATTTTATGAAAATCGGACGGGGGTATAAATACCAAAGTTCCAACACTGAGATTTTTATATTTCTTTTCTTATTTTAAAAATTCGTTTCTAATATTATGCGAATGGGAAGATTATAGCTGTCATAAAAACGATCGTAAAAGTAGAGGAAAATGGAAAATTGTAAATCCAAAACTGTAGCTGTAAAACTGAAGTATTACAAGCATGTGTTTACAAACTGATTGTGCATCTTCTTTCTGGTCAGGTAAATCCCATTTGGTTCTTATCAAGGGGAAAAGTAGGATGTGCAAACACAGTTTCTTGTTTTCCAGTATTTACCCGTCACTCCGAAAAAAATATGCCAGCTCACAAACCTATCGGTTTGGTTATGTTCAAAACCAACCCTCAAAATTCCTATTGAATACCCAGAACAGTGCAGAAAATGCTAGACATATAGAGAAGTATACTATTACATGAAAGTCAGCATATGCAAGTTATTAATAAATGTCGTATTTACAAAGAAATTCCCATAAGCGCAACAAATTGATATGCACAAAGATCCGTTAAATTCAAACCGAACTCGATAAGTGCTATCGTTATCGATCGCACCGATTATCGCTGGAAATACCCTAAATATGCCAAGCGCGTCGCATCGCTAGTTTGAATTTAACAAGCGAACGGGGTGGAAAGAGGAATGCGCAATAACGCGACGCTTGTTTGTTTCGCCATCGCTTCTCACACTCTCTCCGCAATTCGAAATTAATAGAATTTCCGGATAAACACAACTCGAATAGCGCGCGCGCTGATCCCGCGATCAAGATCACTTAAAACACGACGACGACATGGGCAAGCCGAAGGGAAGTTCCAAGGAAAAGGCCAATCTCAAAGCCCCGCCATCATCCACCAAAAGTAGA
Organism: Drosophila nikananu; assembly: GCA_008042635.1. NCBI lineage: Eukaryota > Metazoa > Arthropoda > Insecta > Diptera > Drosophilidae > Drosophila > Drosophila nikananu. The sequence continues at coordinate 21,330 of VNJV01013103.1, forward strand.
GGACGCTCCAAGAAGAAGGATGGGGAGAAGGAGAATGAGCAGAGCGTGGCGCCCGCACCCAGTAGCTCATCTGAACCATGCAGAGTCTCAGCTATGGCAGAGGCCATGTACGCTATAATGCGGCATGCCGAGCGGAAGGCGTCACTCCACAAAAACTACGTAAAGGAGATGCAGCAACTGTACACGAAGGTGAGTGCCTGTAGCGGTGGCGGCGTCAATAGGAGCGGCTTTTGCCCCCGCAACTAGGAGTCAAATTAAATATCTGTGTTTGCCTTGCAGATGGGCCACCAAGCGTTCCAAACGACGTTCATTGACGTGCTGAAGGCGGTCCTGGAGGCGGAGGAGGGCAACACAAATGGCACTATGGCTCTCAACTTTTGTGCCACATTGGTGACCAGCTTCGAATCAGAGCGCACGCACCCAGTGCTTGCCGCGACCATTCACTGGCTACTCACGGTGAGTGTCTACTGTACCCGTACCCCACCCTTTTGAGATCACAATTTAACTCTTCTGGATTCCTGTGCCACGCAGACATATTCCAGCAATCCTCACATCCGGTATCGCATTTGCTTCTTCGTGAATCTCATCCTCAAGGAGCTGGGACCCAATGCCGCCTTAGAGGACACACAGTGTGACGAAATCCTGGTGACGATGCTTGACCGCGTAAAGGATGTGTCGCCCAGTGTGCGCAAACAGGCCGTGCTAGCCATGCAGCGTCTGCAGATGCCAGACAATCCACAGGATCCCGTTGTGGTTGCCTACCAGTTTCACCTCTCCGCCGATCCATCACCCAGCGTGAGGCAGTGCATCATAACGTGTATGGGCCGAAACTACATCACCGTGCCGTACATCCTGCAACGCCTGTGGGACGTCGACGAGAAGGTGCGCCGGCACACTTACGTCAATATGTGCAACTATCCTGTTCGCTCCTACAAGGTGGCCCAGCGCCTGACTCTGCTGGAGCAGGGACTCAACGACACCTCTGCCACCGTGCGCAAGACCGTGATCAACTACATGCTGAAGACTTGGGTCGAGTCTTACCAGCAAAACTATATCGCCCTCACGGCTGCCCTGAAGCTGGACTCCAACGAGGAGGAGCTGCTGCGCTTCCGGCGCGTCGCCAAGCAAATGCTGGGGGTGATCTTCGAGAAAACGGACGTCGATCAGCTGACAGAACTGCTGCCCCTGAGTGACGACTGTGAACTGCACCGCTGTATACCGCAGGAACAACTGACCGTGGAACTGCTGCTCTACTGGCAGTGCCTCAGCGAGTTTCTGGAGACGCAGGGGGACGAGACGGACCCGGTGTTGCCCGAACTGAGCGTCTTCTGCAGCTACGTGGAGAAGTAAGTCCTGCCAATTCCCTTTCTGAGAAATCGACCACTAAAAGAGTTCCTTTCCTTACAGATTCTGCCTGTTCCAGAAGCCCGACATGGACAAGTTCGCCCAGATCGAGTTCCAGAATATGCTGCTGTCACTGGTGGAGATGCTGCAGTCTTACGACCTGGGCGACGAGATCGGGCGTGGCAATCTGCGATTGCTGATCACCAGCTTGCTCAAGGACTGCCTGATGGACCACAAGATTGTGTGCGTGCTGGTGCGGTGCACAGAGAAGCTAATCACAGATCTTAACGACCGGATGCAATACTTCATCGACATCATCTACGAGCTGTGCGAGCTGAACACCAAGCAAAACGAGTTGATTCACGACCGCAGCCTGATTAATAAGTTGCTGGACGACTTGGACACGCCGCTGAAGATGAAGATCTCGGCGCTGAAGGTCAAGATTCTGGAGCTGGAGGAGCAGGAGGACAACTTTGTGCGCCAAAAGGAGTACATACGCGCGCAGGCTGTGACTGAGGAGAAGACCGCCGTATCCGCGGAGTACACGGAACTGATACGGCCGCTGCTCGAGCGGAGCGGCGTGCTGGAGATGCCCGCCCGACCCAAGCTCTCCAAGCAAGAGCGCATACTGAAGGCGCTCTACACCTCTTACTACATGGTGGCCTCGCCGGTCGTGCACAAGCTGACGCCTGCCATCTGCCAGCTGTACAAGGACTTCATCTGCCGCCACCTGGCCTCCAACGAGGTGGACATCTTCGAGTGGGCCATCAAGTGCGGCACCACCTACTGCCTGTTCTACGAGACGTACTGCAAGGAGATGTTCGAGGTGGTGGTGGAGCAGGTCTGCAACAACAACATTCCGCGGCTGTGCGAGACGGCGGCCGGCTGCCTGATGGAGCTGCTGGACCACTACGGCCTGGACTACTTCAACGAGCTGAACCAAACAGGCGGCGGTGGCAGCTGTGGCGGCAGCCAGTTAAACAAGAGCAGGCGGCGCCAGCTGTACACAATGCAGGACCTCTATGACGGCGACGACGATGGCACCCAGTCGCAGAACAGTGACCAAAACTCTGACATCCTCATGGTGTTGTCTCACTTCGTGGACAAAGTGCAAAACAAGGGAGTCCGCCTGGCCATAGTGCGCGGGCTCTGTCGCCTGGTGCTCCGCGGACATGTGGACGACCGCACGGACGTCATGGAAACATTGCTGAAGCGGTACTTCAACCCGACCACCGAGCCCATTGTCAGCCAAGTGCTGGGTATGTTCTTCGAGCAGCTGCTGTTCCACAAGAAGCAGGCCCTGCTGCAGCCGTGCCTCCTGCCCTGCGTGTGGACCATCATGAGCTGCAACTTTGACTCTCCGCTCTGCACAGTTCAGCCCGATCACCTGACCAAGTTCTTTATCGAAATGACGATGCAAGAGGGCACCTCTCCGCAGAATAATATCCATAACAAGATCGCGCTGAGCTTCCTCCAATACATACAGAACTATGTCGCAGAGCGCAGGGACATGTGCCGTCTTCTTTCCAAGGAGCTCACCTCCTTAACAGTGAACGTTTGCAACGGGCCGGAGATTAAGGCTGAAATGCTTGAGCTCGCGGACAAGCTGATGGATGTGAGTCCTTTACTTCACTGATTAGCTTTAGTGTGCTCGTGCTTATTTTCCCATTTTATTTACTTTCCAGAGTGACCTGGATCCGCGCATGACCAAGAACATTGAAAACTTTAAGCTAATGGTTAATGGCAGCTTTGATCCGCCGCCCCGCAGGAATCCGGATGATGGTGACAGCGATGAGGAGTGCGAAACAGCCACAGTGACATCGGTAAATGTTGTGCCCGAACAGAGAACTGCAGCGCCCAATACCGAAGGATCCACCACAGAGCCATCCATGGCCGCTGTTACAGACACATCACACACTGAGGCAACAGTAGTTCCGCCACAAACAGCTGCTCCTGAACCCATTATCACTACTTTTGGCGAGGCAAACATAGTTGGAATCCGTTACCTGCGGCGCTCCCTGGCCATTAGCCGTTCGGAGGCGGATAGCCTACTTGGCTTGGAATCGGAAGGGGAATCCAATGACGAACCGGTGCCAGAACCACAACCTAAGGAAGCTGCAGCAACCGAGGCGGTCGAGACATCAAAGAGAAATCTACGCCGGCCGCAGATGAAGAAACGTCTCGAGCAAGCAATATCCAGATCATCCAAGACGCCGGAAAGGCAGCCCCCTAGCGACGATGAATCATCATCGTCGTCGGAAAATGAAGTGGCCGAGAGTCCAGCCAGAGCAGATCGGGTAAGAGGTTAAAGAACCGGGATACACTGGCATGCTAACTATTCAACTCACCCCTTCAGTCAAACGATTCTGAGGTGATCGAAGCCTCGCCCACCGCGGAATCGCCGCCGAATGACAGCAGGACGATGCCCAATGCCAGCCACCTTCGCCTGCGATCGCTGCGCACCCGGAAGGGAGCCGGAGCAGCCGCCCAGCCCGCTGCGAACTCCGCTAGCAAAGTGAGTACCATGCGCTTACGCATGCAGCTCTAGGCACTGCGACAGGACCATAGGCACCAGCACTGAAATGACAAGACACACCTTTTATACTTAGTATCTAAGAGAAAAGTTGCAATCAGCATTAACAAATCAACAAATGTTTTCAAAACTGAATACCAAAGAGTTGTTTCCTTTAAGCTATGTAGAATATCCTGGTAGAAGCCCGAACTCCGCCACCACTTAGCTTAGTTTGCCTTGGGTGTTTTATTTCGATATTAAATTTTTGTGTTTGCTTTTTTTCCACTAGCGGAAGGTCCTGGCCCTCGAAACGCCTCTCCGAAACGGACGGAAAAGGGTGCTCAGGCGAACGCCGTCCGATCCACACCCTCGCTCCAAGCGGTCCAGTGACTCGGCCGTTCCCTCGCCACGCAATTCACCACTGCGCAAGCAGCAGCGCCTGGACGAGACGAGTTCCCGGCGAAAGGCGACACAGAAGAATGCGAACAGTCCCACGGAGAGTACATCCTCCGTTAAGGAGAACAGAGTGCCGCCCACGATCGTTATTAATGCCACATCCGAAGACGAATCCGAGGCGGAACCCGAACCAAGGCCATCGACGTCCAGGCAGCCAATAATGGCCAAGAAGCTTAGATCGTCTCGAACCGGGCTCCTCAACACCAGCACGAGCACTCCAAAGATAACGACACGGAATTCTGCACGCGCCCAGCGGATAAGCACACATGTGATGACCCGGAAGCGGATGTCGCTCGAAATGAACCTCAGTGCCGGCCAGCTGCAGTCCACGCCCAAGCGAGTGACGCGGGCGGCGCCCACATCCATGAGCGAGCACAAGACACGTAGTAGTAATAGACGACGAAAATAGCCCCCAGCAATCAGCGTAATGTTATTTCCACTTTCGTTGTGTGTTCTAAGTTCGTTTGATTGTCCGTTTGCGTTTACTATTTTCAGTTTAGAGTTAATAACTTTCCGTGAGTTTTATTGTGTACAATATGTGTAAATTATATAGTTTCAAATATAAATATATCGTTGAGTAAGTTAATCGCAGCGTAAAGTTAAAAAATAAATATAAATATAAAAATCAAACGATTTGTCAATGCTTTCTTGGTTTCTGATAGAAAGGGGCACCAAATGGCAACATGGGAACCCGACGATAGAATCTATGTACATACATATATACGGACATTTACTAAAGGTTTCATACCTTAGGACAGCGACTGACACTGAAGTTTTTCTCCCAACTCAAAACTCTACTCCAAAAACCTTTAAAGGCAAGAAAAAAGGTTCCAACCCAAAGGATTTTTATAAAAATGTTTATAATTTATTCAAAAAGATCAGTATAAATGTGTATAATTGTTTGTATTTTGATGCTGGCAAGCATGCGTGAATAAGTACATGCTGAGATTCCGATCGATACGAATGCAGGAAGCCAATGACTGGCGAGCAGTGATTACGTTAGGTTCGAGTTACGTACGAGTCCTTAGGTCTATCCGAAAAGCTTAGCCTACACGAATTAGAAACGATAGTTACGGGGTTAAGGCAACGGCGGTCGTTTAAAACAGTACAAGACGATCGAAGAGGAGAGCAGGAGGAGCAGCTATCGCTGCTGGGAGAAGTAGTTTTAAAGTTTAAGGCCATTCAGTTTGTGGGCCGTCGTGTGCAGATCCCACTCGTGCTGCTGCAGGGCCTCGAACGAGGCTTCCAGACTGAGATTCGCCTCGCTAACCAGATTCTGCAGCTTGATGAGCTTGATGGACTTGTGGACATCCCAGTTGATGAACTCCAAGGCGCCCAGACAGCGATTGGGGGTGCTCTGTAGGAAACAAGTTTCAATTAGTATTCTTAATATTTACTTTTCGTATAGCACGAAACGTACGTCCTTTCCCAGCACTTTCACCATGATGCGCACTTCATCGGAATCAACGCCCCGCTCGCAGCCCTTGGGCTTCTTGTCGGAGAACTCCAGCAGGTCCTCGCAGCTCACCGAGTTCGAGTCGGCCAGCCGAGCGGCTGTGGCTGCAAAATACTCGGCTTCTGTTTGCGGCTTCGCTGCAACTCCTCCGCCAGCTTGGCTGGTGCTCGGACTCGGGTCCGCTATAGAGTTGCGATTCATGGCCAGATTGACGGAGGCGCGTACCTTTTTGAACAAAGCGTTGCCCGCCAGTTCATTGTCCACGCTGGAGAAGCGACGACTGGCCTCCTCAGGGACAGCTTCGGCCACAGGCTGCGTCTCCTGATGCGTCGCCACCTCTGACTCCAAGGCACTGCTACTACTTGCGGCAGTGGCCGTTTTGCGGCTGCTCTCCATATCCAGATTGCGCAGCTCATCGTCGTTCACATACAGACCGGAGATCTGGGTGGCCTCGAACTCCACATCCTTGCCCTTGTTGTAGTGCTCCTTCTGAATGGAGAAGTTGTAGAAGCCGTCAGTCACGTCTGGTGATTGTAGAACTCCCTCTTTGCTGGTATCTGCTTCCAGGATGGACTCGAACTGCAGGGAAGCGGTGTCCGTAAGCCCGGCAGCATCTGCCGGCGCGAGCTTGTCGAGGTTCTGGTAGGTGTGCGAGGGTTCGCTGCCCACAGCTGGCATATTCGCATACTCCCTCTCCGAAGCACGCGACGGCCGTCGCATGCTACTTGGCCGCACTGCGGCCACCACCTCGATGGCACGACCTGGTTGCGACTGTTGGGAGGACGAAGTGGACTCCATGCTTTTTCCCGTGTCCTCTCCAAAGTCCGCCAGCTTGCTGAGGGTTCGCTGCAGGCCGTTGGCCGGTATAATCAGCGGATATTTGCGCACATGCCGCTTGGTGCTGTTCTTCACCTGCTTCTTGCCCTCGCGCGGCGGCAGGGGAATGGGATTTGGCGACTCCGGCTCAGGCAGTGGCTGTTGTTGTTGCGGCTCCGGCTGCTGTTGGGCTTCCGGGAACTTGTAGCTGCCGTGGGTCATGTAGCTGGGACTCTCGCAGGCCTCCAGCGAATTGGAGTTCTCGACGTTGTGGCGACTCAAGGTGGCGGCCAGTTCCGCCTTCCGCACCCGCTGGGCGGCACCTCGCGTGGGCAAGGTCATGGGACGCTGCGACTGGTGCAGACTCTGCAGATCGAACTCGTCGGTGTCCAGGTGGCGGAGCAGCGTGGCTGCCGGACTGGGTCCAATGTCCAGCAGGGCCTTGCGCTCGATCAGGCTGTTGTAGGCCTCCAGTCCCTCCTTGCCTATCAGCGACTGCAACGGAGCGCCGGAGGAGGAATAAAGTGAAGGGAAATGAAATTGTACAAAATGAAAATGGTGGGTAGGAAGAACGAACTAATAAGAAACAATCAGGGGCAGATAACAAATACAAAAGCAGTAACAGGGTTCCTTTTACAAGTCTCAAAAGCCGCGCCCCACCATTGAATTTCAGAATTAGTTTTCCTTTATTAAATCCCTTTAAATATGCACAACATTTTCTTAGTTTTTTGATTACCAATTTAACTTGTTTGTTTTTTGGTTCTTGGAATGCAAACTCCTCGATTTTCTCGATTTCAAATAGGTGTTGTTATATTAGTTTGGATTTAGTTTAGTTTGATGTTAGTTCTTTGAGTTATTTAGTTCTTAGGGGTTGGTTTCTTGTATAATACTTGAGTAAATTTTGGTTTTCGTTTAGTTTTTTTAATGTTCTCTGGGTTGAAACGCTTCGAACGTATAGTTTAGAATATCTTTTCCGTAATGCTTATACTTGTATACATAGAATTAGGTTTAGCTTTAAGTAGGTGTATATATATAATCTGTATATCATTTTTTCAATTTGAGTTTATCCATAAATGCATAGAATGCGAAAATCTTGTAGTATAAGTATATTCTTTATAGTATAATATATATATTCTTAGTGAGGTTATCAAAAAATGTTTCGACACTCTGCAGCCGTCGGCAATTCGATTAAAGTTAATTTTTAGTTTTAGCTTTCGTTTGGTTTAGGTTTATGGGCATTTTAATTTTAGGTTTTAGTTTTTAGGTTCTTAGATCTTAGGTTTAGGGTTTTCTAGGTTAGTAGGCAAATACTTGACTCTTCAATCTCAAATCTTATCAGATACTCTTAGGGTTCGGTTCGACACTCTAGCTGAAGTGAGAGCTTAAATGCTTATCTTGGTTTCGGTATCGTTTGGTTTCATATTTCGCTTCAGCTTAACACTAGCTTCGGTTTCGGTAAAAAATGCAAGCGTCTCAGGATATGGCAGATAATCCATTTGCATATGTACGGGATTCTTGATCCGACGACGAATGTTGTCTTCTGATGTGTGTGGACAAGTTCTGAGGATTGTCAACAGTTGTGGGTGTGTGTCTGTGTGTCTGTGTCTCTGTCTGTCCTTCTGGTGGTTTCTTCAAAGAGCCTACAACAACAAGATTGGTAACGCTGTACGAATTTTGGTACTCGTGCTCTAGAACTCTCTAGAACTGATTGCAGGCTGCTTACAAAATTTTGTTTCAAATCTAGTAAGAAGGTGCCTTAAAACTAACAGAAAAATTGCGTTCATATGTCAACAAAAACGTATTGGCGTTATGCATCTTGTCATTGTACAGCCTTTGGTTTCTCCGTGTCTGTGTGTGACTTATAATTACTGCCAGCATGCGTACTCATGGCCAATAGGAAATACCCTGTCTAGTTGGAGTCCCCCAAGAAGTGTGTGGTGTTTGTGTTGACATACTGTTTTCGACAAGCTCCAAGCCCTGCTGGGTTTTTTTATTTTTGTATTAAAAAAATCTTGAACATTTTCTATTCCGTTTCTGGAAGCCATTATCTCTTTGTTATCTTTGTAATATTTTCTTTCAAGTTTCTATTCGAATCTCTAGTTGTATATGGTTTGTAGGCTACTGAGTGGAGTGAGTATTTCCTGTTTGAGAGTTACAGATAAAATTTCAGACATATTTCCGTTTAAGTTTCGATTAAAATTGTCGCTAGGTAAATCGATAAAATCGTATTACATCTTTAAAGTTGTCTTTCAAAAACCGTCACTGGTAACAATTCCTATTATGTCAAATTTAATCGAATTAAAAACAGAAACCCCATCTTGTTTAGATCAAAGAGAGTTGAATGAGTTGATGATGATGAGGAGCTTCATTGAGCTATTGAGTGAATGATGCAATGGATTTTGGAAGCTATGCAGCTGATCATCTGAAGATCATTATTATCTGTTCTGAGAGGTCTTCGGTGTTTTTCCTATAAGGCACACACTCTCATCTCGTTTCAAAAAATGCAAATACAAAAAATATATATAGTCTATTCGCTGTAAATACTTCTACAATTTACCCTTCGACGTCCAACAGACTCCTCCTCCTCCTCTCCCTCTCTCCTGATCTCTCACACACACAGACACTAGCTAGCACAAACACAGCCCCTCCAAGGGCTCCACATGGTGGAGCCTCCCCCCTCCCCGACCATGATATTCCGGGCCCAATTCCTATCTCTCCGCCACACTTTTAGGGTCGTCCTGCCTTCCGATCGTCCTTTAATCGGACATCACATTGCCGAACAGTAAATTGAGAACGTATTTCAGCATTTTCCTTAGTTATGGAGCCGGACTGGGCGGGATTCGCGGTGCTACGAACTCGCGCCGGAACTGAAACTCGTCGCCACTCTCGGTGCTGGACGAGGAGGAGCTATCGCTGGATCTTCTGGCAGCCACGGTGCCTCCTCCACCCGCACCTGCACTGATGATCACGGCTGTGGTCAGTTGCTGCTGATGGTGCTGGGGCTGCTGCTGGTGCTGCATCTGCCGCCAGTGCATCTCGTGCTGCTTCACCGCCGAGGCGTGTATCTTCTCCGGCCAATGGAACTCCGTGGGCCGCTGTGGCTTCGCCATTTTGCCGGTGGGCGTCAGCAGGGAGCCCATGGAGAGCTGTCGCTGCTTGAGTTCCTCGGGCGAACTGCCCACAAAATTAGTGGACGTGGGACTCTTTCCCGTCAGCCGACTGATGTCGAACTCGTGCAAGGCGGCTCCACCACTCATGGGCCGCTGCAAGACTGTGCCAGCTCCCGGCCTGTAGGTGGCCTGCTGTACAGCCGACGACGCTGCAGAAGAGGAGCCCGATCCGGAACCGGGCACTTCCGCTCCGTTCAAGATGTAGCTCGGCTTTTGACTGGAGCTCAGATAACCGGCGTGCGCTATGTTGTAGTTATTGCCCGGTCCGCGGCCTCCGAAGTCGTAGATGCGCTCGTCGTACTGGAACTGCTCATAGCCACCACCAGGCATGCCACCCCCTCCGCGGTGGAAGCTGCGCCGCTGTCCACCGATATTGTAGTGCGGCGCCGACTTGATGCTAGAGTTGGAGCCGTAGATTTGGCGCGGTGAAATGATGGCTTCGCGCTCGTCGTGGCAGGCGGACTGCACCTGGCGGTTCAATCCCGCTCGACGCCGCCTGCCCAACGAGGCATTCGAGCCGGCAGCCACTCTGGCCCGAATGTCGCACTCGGAGCGTGCCAGACTCGGCTTGACTGGCTCCTCGCCACTGGAGGAGCTCGAGTCCAACGTCATTGGATTGTAGCTCAGTCGCCTGAGAGTTCGTGCTCGAATGGAACGGGGCTTGTAGGAGGCGGAGCGACGTGGCAGTGGCGCCTGATGCTCCAGCCTCACCTGCCGCTGGATAACACCACGCTCTCGCTGCGGCTCGGAGAGTACCGGCGAGATGGGATGGAAGCTCTCGTTGAAGGAGGTCGACCGTTGGCGGTATCCCTTGGATCCCATGTAAACCGAGCTGCTGCTGGCATTCAGTCCCGACTTGATGGGTGAAGCGCTGGCCAGCATCTGCTTGGTGGCCCCGTTTCCAAATCTCTCGTAGGCCAACTCATCCTTGAGGCTGGTGTAGCCGCCCGTCATGACCACGGGCGGGGCGCTGAACAGGGCCTCCCCCTTGAGGGGAAAATGGAAGCTCTCCTGGGGACTGTAGCTGGACTTTTGGCTGCTGCGGCGCGACAGCGAGATGTTGGTATCTCGGGAGGCGAATCCCGTGTCGGGGGTGCTGGAGCGTTTGTCCTCCATGGGCTTGGGATCCGCGGGAGCGGCGGCACTCAGCTGGGCCTGGTTGTGCATGTACTGCAGGTGCTTGTCCAGGTGGCTGGTGGCTGCATTGAAATCAAACATGGTCTGGACCCCGTTGCTGTAGCTGTAGACAGCCGACTTGAGGCTGCCCGTGGCACTGCTTATGCCATCGTCCAGGCTGACCAACTGCGGCAGCTGGTCGTTGAGGATCGTGTCGTTGGAGTCGCTCTTGTCCAGCTCCGTGTACGTGTGCATAAAGTCCAGGTTAAGCGCCTTTAGGGTGTTTTCAATGTCCATGATGTTGTCGTCGATGCTCTTCTGCGGCTGCTGCCGCTGCTCTTCCTCCGCTGCCCGCTCCCGTTCCAGGTTAAGCGGCCTGCTGAGGATCTCTCGTGATTTCTGGAACAGGAAGTCAGAGCTCTCCTTGTCGAAGATGGGCACCCGCAGATCCGTGTTGTTCTTGATCTCGCTCAGCGAGCGGAAACGCTGCACATGGCGGATCGATCGATCAGATGAAGGTAGAAATCGAGAAAAGAACCGAAAAAAAACAAACCAAAAGGCCAAACGCAAACACAAAACGGGGGAAATGAAGGGGCGACGATGGACGAACGAGTTGGAGAAAGAGCAGAGTGTAGACAAAACTCGAGGATTAGAATCTTTCACGGCCAAGAATCGATGACCTAGCGCTACGGGGAAACTAAGTTGATCTACCCAGTGGAGTTGCTGCTCACCTGTATGTCCGGAATACTCTGCAGCTCCTCCGTAAAGTTCTTCTTCTTGCAGAAGGGCGAGGCGTTGGCGTGGGTGGGTGTGTGGGCCGATCCACTGGCACCGCCGCCCCCCATTGCTCCCGCCTTATCCCCTCCGCTGCTGTTACTCAAGTGCGGAAACCTGAAGCTAAACTTGCGCTTGGGGCTGTGGATGGCGGGGGACTGATCAGAGACCAGATCAATCATCGACCTAAAATGCGGAAGAATTCGTAATCAGCTATAAGTATTCCATTCAGAGTATGGGCACTAGCTCACCTGGCACTTATCTCGTTGGCAATCTCGATGGCATGATTGAGAATCTTCTCATCCTTAACCGAAATGGGCTTTACGGTGCCCGAGGTTTTCTTCTTCGAGAGCGTCGGCAACAGTCCATGGCTGTGCTTGCTGTTGCCATTGGTATCGCCGCTCTTCTGGCCCAGCTTGGCCGACATTTCCGCAAACTCGTTCTTGCTATTCACATGATCGAACCCCGGCGACTTCGGCTGGCTGCCCGAGGCCCCACTTATCGATCCGAACATCGAGTTAATCTCGTCCAGCAGCGACGGCCCAAAGTCCAGCTTGTCGGCAGCCATCTCGTCATCCGATATCTCGTGGTACTCGTGCGGATCATCCACGACGCTCCGAGAGGTTGGACGCCACCCTGCCTCGGTCGAGTGCATGCTCTTGCCATCCCCTCCGTAGTTATTGTTGTGCAGAGCAAACTCCAGTGGGTCATCATCTCCCCGGTTGAGGAAGAACGGATTGGTGGAGCCCCCGGTGGCGAAGTCGAAGGAGCTCTGGCCGTTGGTGGCTAACAGCTTGGGCGTGTGCTCGGCGGATGGAATGAAGGTGGGGTTCATGGAAGTACCCATGGCGCCGCCTCCGCTGCTGACCCCCTCCGGGAAGTAGCCACTGGCCGTTTGGAGCGAATCCGGGCTCGTGGGTGTCGGGGGGAGCAGCAGTGGCGTCTGCTCAATGTCTTCAGAGGGCTTGTAGGGCGTCACTATTTGCTTGGGCACGTGATTGTACTAAGAGAGAGAAGTAGATTATCGATTAGTAAGGAAACATGAAGCTCTCTGGTTCGAATACTCTTACATTCTGCGAACTGCCGAGGAAGGCGATGTCGCCAAAAGTGGCGCCGTCTATGCCTACGTGGCCGGTGTGCTTGAAATCGTTCTGTGGCTTCGATATCATCTCTGTGCGCAGCTTGCGCTTACTACTCCGGTGGTCGCTCACCCGGCTAAACGAGTCCCGGCTGGAAATTGGCAAGCCTTCGAGGAAGGCCACCGTATTGGAGGGGTTGAAGTAGCCCGTCTTGCCGGTGCTGAGCACTCCTTTCCAGAAGGGCGTGCCCGTGTTGCGGTCCAGGACGCTGATGATGTCGCCCTGGCGATACAGCAGGTGGTCCTTCTTGGGCTCCGCACAATTGACCACCGCTTTGAGCTGCTCCGGCTTCATGTCGGGCAGCTGGTCATAAATCTCACCGAATCGCGGCCGCTTGGCGGCATCATCCTGCCAGCACTTCATCATCAGCGTGTAGTACTCGCTGGGGCAGCAGTCCGGCTGCTCCAGCCGCTGGTAGTTGGGTGAATCGATGGCCTCTAGTATCTGGAGACCGGTGAGTGCGGCCCAGGGCTGGAAGCCGTAGGAAAACATCTCCCACAGGCAGACGCCGTAGGCCCACACATCGGAGGCATTGGTGAACCGCAGGTAGTTGATGCACTCGGGCGCACACCACGCGATCGGCAGCTTTAGGTTCACATTGAAGTTGGTCTTGTAGTAGTCCTTGCCCACGCCCAGGGCCCGCGACAGGCCAAAGTCGGAGATCTTGACCTTGTCCTTGCTGAACACAAGAATATTTCGAGCCGCCAAGTCCCGGTGGATCAGACGCTTCTGCTCCAGATAGCGCATGCCATTGCAGATCTGCAGGGCGAACTCGCAGAGAGTGGGGATGGTGAGGAAGCTGACGCGCAGCCCGGAGTCCTTGAGGCACTCCAGCAGCGAGCGCAGGTGGGCCAGCTCGGTGACCAGCATGAGCGAGTCCGTGGCCAGGACAACTCCGTAAAGTCGCACGATGTTCTCGTGCTCGATGGAATGCATAATGGCCGCCTCCTTGAGGAACTCCATGGGATTCGACTGCATGCGCTCGCGGCACAGGCATTTGATGGCCACTTGGATCTGCCCAAAGCGAGTCGATTAGTGGGGTTTCGGGAGAGGAAGTATTTGGGAAATCTACTACGGACTCACCCTCTCGCTGCCATTGGTCCAGACGCCCTGCTGGACGATGCCGAACTCGCCGGTGCCCAGCTGCTTGTTGACGCTGATCGAGTCCGCCGGAATGATGTGCTTGTTGTTAGGCACCTTGCCCGGCGAACTGGCCCCGTTTTTTGCGGCCAGCGATGAGCCCGCGGCTACACCACTGCCATCGGTGGCCACTTGAGTCCCGCTACCAGGAGCCTCCTCCCGCTTCACCATCGTGCCGGGCGCCTGCAGCAGACGCTTGATCTTGCTGAGGTAGCTGTGGGGGAAGTGCTTCTCGTAGAACTTGCGCAACCGCCGGATTTCCGGCCGCGACAGCCCGATGAAGCGCAAATCCTCGTCCGCCGCATACTTGAACTGCGCCGCGTTTGTTATTTTCAATTCGTTTCTGCGTGGGGAAAAATAAAAAATAAATGTGGAAAAGTAGAAAAGAGTGGAAGAGTGAAAAGTGTTGCGCGGGGGAGCGCTGTTTCCGCTTTTTAGGTCACTCACTTGACGGCATTGTAGTACTGTTGCAGCTCGGACTCCGTGAGGAATTCGTATAAATCAATTTGTGGATACTCTGCAAGCAGGGAGAGGTATATATATATATAAATAAACACATTAAGTATACTATATGAAAGCGAGACCACACAAAACAAATCCCGGGGCCCTTATCTTTGATGTTCTTTCTTGCGTCTGGAAGTGAATGCTGGGGATGTGGGATGTGGGAATGGGCACCTCAATGGGAGTGTGGGAAAGGGGGAATACCCTAGGCAATAAATAACTTCTTTAACGATCGATCCGCCAACGCAGGCAGGCATCTCTGGCGGAGATTCTTTCGTTCTTCGTTCTTTTTATTTTCCAAAATTTTAAGAAAATAAAATAAGACACACACTCACACACATGTGTACACCTCCTGCATACCTAAAAGTTTCCGTCGCACACAAACACACACATACGCGCAGACAGGAGTACGTGAGCACATTGACACAGAACTGTGTAGTTGTTTTTGTTGTTTCTGCTGCTGCACCCGCATTTGTCATCCATTGTTTGTCCTCCTCGCTCCGCTTCAGAGTTGACACAGGGTACGGGTACGGGGACATGCACACAGAGATTGCGGAGCTGATAGTGCCCCGGGGTTTTGCATTTTGAGTCACCAATGCCGGATGCTATATCTGGCCTGGCACTTTCCGGCTCCGCCCCGGTCGGTGCATTAACGGCACTTTCCCGCAGGACTACGCTTGTCCTTGAATATGCAAAATAAAATCGATCGGCCAATACATACACTCAACACACACACAGACGCGCACGCACTGCACAGGAAAACAGCGAAAACTACGTAGCAGGAAAAGCCATTTTTAACACTGTGTTTTATGGTTTTTTATTCGACACCGGTTAGTTCACTCCTCGTGCGTCCCAATTAGACATATTTCCGCCTCTCAAGTGCATTTTTTCTGTCAAACTTACCCATTTTACTCTCGCCTGTGCGTCTGCATTGTATTTTGTTTTTATTTTTACTCGTTTGGCTTTGGCGTAGAGTACTCAAGGCATCGATTTTACTCTATCGATTGTTCGCACAATCGATTTTTTCTAGGTAATCGAAGCCCTTTTCAAATATTAATTAATTAATTAATTAATACTTTAAAACAACAAAATATTTATATTTAATCATCTCTATGCATAAAAAACATTTACCACGTCTGTAGATATCTATATTTTCCAATCGGCCGCTGGTCTCACTGGGAATTCAACTTGCCCGTTACTTTTCAATTTCTTATTCATTTTTAAAAATACCTAAAACATGTAATGTAGTGTTTCTTTATCTTTGCGGTTATATTTAATATTTAGAAGAATAAGAAAAGCTATATGAACTTCCAAAAAAATGTCCCGTCCCCTAACTGAAATTGTAATGTTAATTATCCCCTTATGAGTGCGAATTTCAGTGTATTTTCAATTAATATATTTTATTCATTTATGTACATATTGAGTACGGTATATATAAAAAACAATGATCGCATTGAAGCGTGCATAATTATTATTGTGGCTAATGTTGAACGCCTAATGTCTAGAACAGACGGAAGCTGCTGGGGTAACCGGTTATGATCATGCGATTAATGCCCGCCCGGACGTGCTCGTGGCCCAAAGCACCGTTGATGGCAGCCAGCTCCTCGAAGTGCTCGCGGGCGTGCTTCTCCTCGATCAGCTTGACCATGCACTTGCACATACGGCCGTAGTGGGCATGGGCATAGGCGTGCCAAAGGGCGAACTGAATGGCCTTGGAGTCGGTGGCGTCGACGAACTTGATGACCTCCTTGTACAGGTCGTTGATATCGGCCACACGATCCTTTACGTTGTTATCTAGCACTGCCAGCTTGGCCAGTGCAATACCCTTCTTGCTGAGGGCCTCGATGAGATTATTCTTTTGCTTGTCCATGTTGCTAATTTGGAATACCCTAAGTGTTAATTAAGTTTTGGAATTTCTAACCAATATTTTTTACTTACGTCTTAATCTTGGCAGCATCGGGCCGAGTATCGTTCTTGATGCCGTAGTAGGAGAGCAATGCCTCGCCATCGGTCTCCTGAATTACCTTTTCGGCCAGCTTGACAATGCGCTCAAGGGCGCCGCGTATCTTCTTTTGTTCCTCCTTCTGCTTATCGGAACCCTCTCCTGCCTCCTCAAGCGAGGACTTTTGGGCATTGGCAAAGGTCAGCGGCAGTTGCGACTTCAGCTGAGAGGTCTCAATGCTCTGGATGAGCAGCAGGTGGGCCTGCAGGTGCTTGGGATGGGCGCCAATCACCTCATTGTAGATCTTCTCGGCCATCTCGGGTTCTAAAAATGGAATCAAAGGTCTCAGGTTGCTCTCATTCACAATTAAAGTAATTCAAATCTTAAATTTCATGAAAACTCACCGCATTTGACGATGTGCGAGCACTGGAACTCACGCAAGCATTCGGCATAATCGTCGGCGTTGGTCTTGCCCTTTTTGGGCGAGGCTGGGCAGGCACCACTCTCCACCGGGGCATCGTTCTGGACTGTGATCCCATCGCCGGCCCCTGGATTAGCAACAGATGTGGCCGCCTGGGGAGTGGCCTTCGGTTTAGTGCCATTGGCAGTGACAGCGGCAGCGGCTGCTGCAGTTGAGCCGGCCGAAGTGGCACCGTTGCTAGCGCCGTTCGTGTGCGTCTTCTTCTCGGCGGGGTTGAGAATGTAGCGGAAGGGATGCAGCGCCACACGGCGACCGGCCTCGTCCTGGGGGAAGGTTATGTTGCCGATCAGACAGGAGCACTGGGGAGGCAGATTGGCCTTTGTGAGCCGTTCCTGGGTTATGGGGGCAATGTAAAGCACACGGGTGGAGCCTCGCATCGGTGCCGAGACAAACTTGCGACCGCCCACAATGCATTGGTTGTAGTTTTCGTAGAAGTCGAGGCTGAGCACATTGGCCAGCTTGTAGGCGGCCACCATATTGGCTTCCGAGATCTTCTCTAGGAGGTCGCGCTTCTCGTGTCGCACCTGCAGTCGGATGGTGTAGTCACCCTTATCGAGCTTCGTGTAGAAGCTGTGGGACCGGGCGTCGCCGGTGGCCAATAGGTTCTTGTTCGCATCGTGCAACATCCACATCTGCGACTCGAACTCCGACTCGTAGAGCAGGTCGGTGAAGAGCGGTGCATACAAGGACACCTCGGCCGGCTTGGCCACGTTCATGTTGTAAACCAAAATGTTCTGGTACACCTGGCGTCCATCTGGTATCACATCCCGGGTGGCGCTCAGCGGCGAAATCTTAGCCTCGGTTGGTTTCAGCACCACGGCGGCGTTTTTTAGCTGCAGCTGCGGCTGCAAATCCTCCGACACCAGGGCCTCGATCTCCAGTCGGTGAATGCCACTGCCTGCGTGCATGATATCTGCAAGAGATCCGATTCGTTTCATAAGTTAATGAGAACGAAATGAGGTATTAAAGGCACTCACAGGCATTGGGATTGTGGGCCTCAAGGCCGCGGAACAGTAGACTGTACTTCAGGTGACTCTGCCCGTAGTTGGACCAGTACTTGGCAATGCACAGCTCCAGAATTTTGCCACCCTGCGGAGAAAAGATGGCTGCTTAAAGGGATCAGGGTATAAGGCAGATAGATCTTACCTTAACCTTGAAAGCCGTGACGGACTCGCGCTCCGAACCGACGGGAACGATCTTCATGGTCTCCAGCTTAAGGCAGGACTGCTTGGGCAGCAGCTGGTTTGTGTGGACAAAGAATTTGCCAATGTCCTTGCCGCGATTGGGATCAGTGACGCGCATGCGCAGCTCTGTAAAAAATAGGAGTGGTTTAAGGGATCCCGATCTTGTGGAGTACGCAAACTCACCCGCCCAGGTGGCACGCTCTGGCACGAGAATAAAGTCCCTCTGGATGGTGTTTGGCTGAAACTCCACGGTCTTGGAAGCGGGTTCAAAGACGGGAGTGTTCTCCTCTGACTCCAAGACATGGGGCTGGACCACAGTAATGGGAATCTCAAAGAGAGACCCCTTCTGCACGCAGTCCGTGTCGAAGGCCTGAATCCTAGATGGGAAATAGTTAAACATTAATTAATTAATTAAATTAATTCGGGTGTTCAGAGCTCCTTACACGGCGCTGTGCACCCCTGGCTGCAGGCCAGTCGGATCCACGCGCACCGCAATGGAACGGGTGCCGTAGCTCAAATCCAGGAAGGCTCCGCACTGCACCCAAGGCTGCGAAGCAATCAGATTCAGGCGCACATTGAAGTTAAACTTGTCCTTGGGGTCTGAAGCGAAGGAATAGAAAATACTCAGCGCCGAGTCAGCTTTATCTTAAGATTCTCAACATACCCGCTTCCTTGTCATTCAGGAAGACCGGCTCAATGTTCACATTGTAATCGACGAACTTTCGCTGGACGCCCTGGCGCAGATGGATTCCCTTGGCTTGGTTGTTACCCACGCGAACTGAGAATCTGAGCAGATGAATAAGGATAAGGTTTGGTTAGGAGTTCGGAAACATAAATATCGACGCTGTCACCTCAACAAATTATCCTTTGACTGCTTGTGCTCGGTCAGATGGTCGAACGCCTTCTCCACGTTCAACAGTCCATGGCCTTGGGCAAAGGGGTCTACGTAGCCCAACTTGGTGGCTGTGGCGCCGAGCGCTCGCTTAATACTGTACGGCGAATACTCGATGTTCTGCTGCTTCAGTCCGGAGATGAGAAGCGCCACGGCGCCGGTCACATGGGGTGCGGCCATGCTTGTGCCATTCATTAGTTGGGACTTGGACATGGTGAACTGAGGAACGGAGGCAATGGCTCCGCCCGGAGCGCACACTGTCACACCCTGGCCTCCGTCTATGCAGGGATCCCGCGATGTCCAGGTGTAGACGTTACCCGGTAACTTCTCTCGCATTGCATACTCTGCCTCCATCATCTGGGGCGAGACATAGGCACCCACTCCAATCAAACTAGGCTGGCTGATGTCCGGCGGGGTGCCCACAGTGCTGAGGGCAGGGCCGTGGTTGCCGGCCGACGCTACCCAAACCACGCCGTATTTGTTGACTACCTCGTTCATCAGTTCCCCAATCCGGCTGCATGAGATTAGAGAAAGATAAGGAGTCATTAAAGGTACAGTTTAGACAACTTTGTCGACTGCGTGAAGTGATGTGTTTGCTGGAGATTGGGTGGCGGCTGGAGTGTGTCGGAGACAAGAGGATTGGTGTGTGGAGAGTTTTCGGATATCTTATATCTGCCATTTACCTCGACGCACCCATCTTCTTTCGCCTGCGACGCACTTCACCCGATCCCCTAAAAGACAACCACAACTCTGGGATTAGCCTAGCCTTAACCCACACCAAGACTTGCTTACCCGGAATTCGACCAGTTGGCGTGCTCGCCGTAGCTCATGTTGATCACGTCGATGGGCCTGCCATCTCGACAAAGCTCCATCACTTTGGTCATGGCCCGCACTAAGGCTGTACCGGTCTCCATTGAGCCCAAGCGACCATCTCCAATCGTCATAGATACAATCTTGGCATTGGGAGCTACGCCGTCCACGTCCCGTGCGCTGTGATTACCACTCGCAATGGAGGCAACGTGGGTACCGTGGGACGAGCACATGCCCACAACCTCTAGGACATTACCCTCGTCGTGTACGTTCACGGATATGGACAGGAAGTCGTCCACATTGCGGGTTTCATGTGTGAGCGAGTACTCCCCGATGCGTAGGGCCTGCTCCAGATCGCCCTTCTCCGTGGTATCGATGATCGTCAGCCAGCCGTTGGCAGTGGGAAAGAGGAGGCAGTCGTAGGAGGTCTTAATTTCGCCGTATATCTTCTCATAGCTATTAAGCATCTCAAGCTCAAAGTCTAAGTTCTCCTTTACGATTTTTTTTTCCCAAGGCAGTTTGGAGGCTTCCCCTTTCGAAAGAATTCCTCGGTTATTCAGTTGCAAACGTGGAAAATTGGGTTGTTGGCTCACCTGGGTTTTGTGACTCAAATTCGGCAATTTTGCGATTGACGTTTGCTGTGGCCGTCTTATGCGGCTTGTCCCAGTTCTTCAGTTTGGCCTGGGCAGTGACATTGTTCCGCACTTTACTGGGCAACAGATCGCTGAAGCACTTGAGGCCCACGCGCACTGTCTTGTCGGGATCCGTGTTTAGAGACAGCAACTCCTGACTCAGTTTGAGAGTATTGCCGGAAAGTCCCTTCACGTTGCCTTTCTCGTCCGGTGTCACTTTCTTCTTCATGTCGACGTCGCCGCAACCGGAGCAGTCGTAGCGCTCAATCACCTTCACCGTCTTGCCATCGCAGAGAGTCTGCATCCGAGCAAACAAACAGTTAGCCCCCGTCCGCTTAGTGCTGCGAAAAAGTGCCAACTCACCTCAAGTCCCGTTGCCCGAGGATCCACACCGGAGTCAAAGATGGCTATGGTGACGTCGCGGCCATCGTAGTCCGGATACTTTTGCAGGAAGTTCAGCACCCCCGTCTCGGCCTTGGGCACCAGGGCGCCCGTGGGAAATGACTCGACAATACCGCTAGTGGCCATACTCATGCTCCTGTTCTCCGCTGATTGGTGGCTCTCGTTGTTGTTGCTGCGCTCAGAACACCTTGCAAATTCTTTTCTGCTCGCTGCTTTTGGAGAATCGAAGAGGGATTCAGTGTGACCATTAGTCGTTTGCATAAATTACTGTAATGCAGTAGTGATGAGTAAAAAAGAAATTCTGCTTCAATCTCAGGTTATTATTTATTATTTAAAAACCTATTGTAAAATTGAATTTGAAAAAAAAAATTGCTAGGAAAGTGTTATAGATGGTCCTCTCTTACTAAAGCATTTATATAGTTATAGTGGCTAAGCTCCGCTGATAGCGTTTGTCCGGTTATTGCGACGAAAACTAGATGGCTTTGGTTGGTTCAGATAAGCCGAATTTTTTTGGCAAGTGTCAAGTCACAGTTTACAAGAGACAAAATCACTGTTACTTTTGACTGGATATATTGCTATCTCTAGGCTACCGATAACATATTGACGGACTACTTATCGGCACCTGAAATTGCACCTTTTCGTGGGATATTTAAAACGGTCGAGACGCGGTCACACTGTCTGGGTGTCTTGTTGAAAAAATCATAACAAAAGTTATTTTCCAGTCAAGATGTGGTTCGAAATCCTACCTGGCGCCGTGATCATCACCACTCTCCTGTCGGTGCCCATATACGCCATGTACGGCCTGCAGAAGGTCACGATTGGCAATGTGAGTTTGATGGTCGCCCTCTGGCCGAGCAACCTGAAGTTCTTATATAATCGCTGCTGGTTGTGCACTAAACGGATTTTGTTTAACATAATTACGCCACGCATTTGTAGCCAGGAGTGTCCCTGGATGCCGGATAGATTTCTGCGAGGTTTCTGATATTTTTGGTATGCTCCGCAGGCCTTCCGTCGCAACATGGACGAGCGCTTCAGCCGAGTGATGTACCAGCGCGATTTCCGACTGACCGACAATCCCTATTTGATGAACGTAAGTGATATGCTTTTATAGTTTAAACTTTTGGCCAGCTTTCAACAACAGTTGGCCAGCATTGGTCAATGCTTTTTCACGGTTTTGTTTTTGTTTTTGATTTTTGTTGCACGGTTTGTGGTTTGTTGTGTCATACAGTCATTTACAAAATTATTCTTTCACATTTAATACAATAACTCATATATGCTATACTTTAAATTTTGTAATAGCTTTGAAATTTTTGTTTAATTTAATTTTATCTTTAAATGGGACATATTTTTTTAAAGATTTAATATTTAAATCATAGGCTCAGGGAGGAAAGCAATGATCCTCGGCTCGCACGGGACTATTGACAGTTCCTTTCGACCATACTATTCACGGTCTCACAACCCGAACACCAAACTAAACTTAAAAGACTTCGAATGAAATATTATTAATGAAAATGTCATTATAAATATCAAAAACTTTCGATAATTCATCGCATTTAATACATTTTAATTAGTTCATCTCTATTGGTCTAAATTTTCCAACACTGCTAAAATACTTTTAAACACAAAGAATAGAGTTCTTCAAAATAAGAGTGATTAAACTCTGTAAGTAAATAAGTAAATTAATGTAGGCATTTAATATTTCAACTCTCAGTATTTAATCTGTTACCGAGGTGAAAGCTGAAAATCCTGCAAAACATACAATATATACATACATATAGTATGATAATTACTTATTTTTTCATGATAAGGTTTCTTAAAAATAAAAATGAGAATACTCTGTATGTAAATATGTAAGTAAATTAATGTAGTCATTTAATATTTTAATTATGATTTTTTAATTTGTTACCGAGCTGAAAGCTATATATTGTCATATATTATATTAAAAATTATAAATATTTTTTTATTTTTTCTTACTTGTTTCTTGTAAAAAATTTGATTTATGAGTTATACCATTTTTATAAAAATATATAACCTATTTTAGTAATAGGTACTTTTAGTAACATTAACATTCATTCGTAATTGTGCATATTTGAGCTTTATTCATTTATCAGTTTTTTGTTTTCAAAGGTTTCTAACACTTTTTGTTTTATTTTTGAAACTAAACCAACATGCATGTCCATCGCCTAAGCTTTTAGAACCAATCTCCTCTATAAAGAACGACTCTGATTTCCTTTCAGGGTCTCGATGCCATACCGGATGAGAAAAAGAACTAGTTTGAATTAAGTCAAGTTTTTCTTTAAGCTTAAGGGCAAAAGTGAATAAACAATGCGTTTAGTGCGAAAGTGATAGTTCAATTGGTCGACTTGTAGAGTTTTCCTTTAGTTTTCCTATTACTTCCGCCTTCGGTGTACAGAGCCATTTCTTTCTAGGGGCTCGAACAAATTCCCGAAGAAGAGGTGGAACAGAGGGATCAACAGGAAGGCGGTGGGGACTACAATGATCCCAAGCTCCTGAAGCAACGTAAGAAGGAGGAAAAATTGAGGGAGA
Source organism: Drosophila nikananu (assembly GCA_008042635.1). Taxonomy (NCBI): domain Eukaryota; kingdom Metazoa; phylum Arthropoda; class Insecta; order Diptera; family Drosophilidae; genus Drosophila; species Drosophila nikananu. Next base: position 44,644 of record VNJV01013103.1, read on the forward strand.
AACAGCAGAAGGAAGAGGAAAAGAAGCAGAAGGCAGAGGAAAAGAAGGCGGCAAAGTAATAACAGTAAACATTTCGGCTTCATAGTTCCCAATCAGAATAAAGGACTCTCGGCATTTGCCGCGCATTTAACAACCCTGTTCTTGTATGTGCCAGGAAACCACCCCTAAGGGATAAATATGGGTGGCTAAAGCCTCCCGTCCGTCGTCAAACTGTGTGTGGTATTCGGTGAAAAGGCGTCGTCGTCCTCAAACAGCGAGCGCGCAAATAAACACAAATTTCACCGCCTAACTTTGGTTAATATTCTGTTTAAAAAATCGGTTAAATGCGGCCAGAGAGTATGGTTTAGTATTCGTCTGTGAAATGAGTGATTCTGTGGGTGCTTGTGGGAATTACCATTAGAGTTGGTTGAGAAAAAAACCAGGCATATACAGAAAACACAAGCAGCCATGGCTGCCGGGCAGTGGTTGGGGGTCCCTGAGGGTATAGTGGGTGGCAGGACGGCAGCCGCTTGGCCTGCCATATTGCTGTGCGTGCTGTTGTTTACCAGCGCCACGCACGCGAGTTCCCTAAATGCCATCGAGGAGCCCGTCACCCGGCGCCACCACCAGCGGCATCACGAGCGGGAACGAGACCAGCAGCAGCGCGAGGAGAACGGCTACTGTGCCCCGTACAATGGTAAGGTGTGCAAGCAATACATCACCGGCCAAGTGTGGTACAGCCTGGAGGATCCCACCGGCGGCTGGAAGAACGAGCAGGTGACAACGGCGCTATGGGATGAACTAATATCCGATCTTTCGGGTCTGTGTCGCGAAGCTGCCGAGGTGAGTTGGTTATATCCTATCCACTTGAATTCCAAAGATTAACATCTGCTTCTCCAGAAAATGCTCTGCGCCTATGCCTTTCCCAACTGCCATTTGGAGGGTCCTGGTGGCCGGGCTGTAAAGGCTCCGCTTTGCTTCGAGGACTGTCAGGCCGTGCACCTGCAGTTCTGCTACAACGACTGGGTGCTCATCGAGGAGAAGAAGGAGCGCAGCATATACATCAAGAGCCGCGGCCACTTCCGGCTGCCCAACTGTTCCGCCCTGCCGCACTACAACGCCTCCATGCGACGCCCCAATTGCTCCTACATCGGCTTGACCGAGCTCAAGGAGTCGGAAGTGAGCTGTGAGTACATCCTAAGTCGTTCCCAGAGGCCTTAATTCAAAACAACATCCTCTGCAGATGACTGCCGCAATGGTAACGGACGTTTCTACATGGGCACCGCGAATATGACCAAGTCGGGCATTCCCTGCCAGCGCTGGGACACTCAGTACCCGCACAAGCACATCCAACCGCCGCTGGTCTTTCATCAGCTTTTGGAGGGAGAGAACTTCTGTCGCAACGCAGGTGGCGAGGAACCGCATCCCTGGTGCTACACGGTGGACGAGTCAGTGCGCTGGCAGCACTGCGACATACCTTTATGCCGTGAGTCTACCACTTAGCTCTCATTATATCTCATTACTTAATTTGTTACTCTTTCAGCGGACTATGTGGATCCCAATGCCGGCGATCTGAACACTCCCATTAAGATGGAAAAGTTCTTTACGCCTTCGATGATCTTCCTGCTGGCTGGCATTGGTTTTGTGGCCATTGTGTTACTGCACCTGATGATCCTGCTGGTCTACAAGCTGTCCAAGCACAAGGACTACTCCCAGCCCGCGGGAGCAGCAACTAATGAGTGCAGCATCTCCATGCGGGGCATAGGAGAGTGTGGCGCTAACTTGAACACCAGTCGGGAGACCCTGGGCGGCAATGCGAACACCAACACTTTGGGCAAGTGGGGCACCATCCGGAGTACGGCCACAGTGCACAGCAACTGCGTGGCCCTCACCACGATCACCAAGGAGGAAGCGAAGGGCACTAAGCAGAATGCACGTCTTGAGAAGCTGGAGTATCCCCGCGGCGAAATAGTATATGTGAGATCGTTGGGACAAGGTGCCTTTGGTCGCGTCTTCCAGGCCAGGGCTCCCGGGCTAGTGCCCGGGCAGGAGGACCTGCTGGTGGCTGTAAAGATGCTCAAGGACGATGCCAGCGATCAGATGCAGATGGATTTTGAGCGCGAGGCTTGCCTGCTGGCCGAGTTTGATCATCCGAACATCGTCAAGCTGCTGGGCGTGTGTGCCCTGGGCCGGCCCATGTGTCTGCTGTTCGAGTATATGGCACCCGGGGATCTCAGCGAGTTCCTGCGCGCCTGCTCACCGTACGCCACCCACCAGGCGCCCAACCGTGATCGCCTGCAGCTCAATGAGCTGCACCTGCTCCAGATGGCCGCCAATATAGCGGCGGGCATGCTGTATCTTTCGGAGCGCAAGTTCGTTCACCGAGACTTGGCCACGAGGAATTGCCTGATAAACGAGCACATGGCAGTGAAGATCGCCGACTTTGGGCTTTCGCACAAGATCTATCTGCAGGATTACTACAAGGGCGACGAAAACGACTTCATCCCGATCCGCTGGATGCCGCTGGAGAGCATACTGTACAACAAGTTCTCGCTGGAGTCGGATGTGTGGGCCTACGGGATCTGCCTGTGGGAGATCTTCTCCTTCGCCCTGCAGCCGTACTTCGGCCTGACCCACGAGGAGGTTATCAAGTACATCAAGGAGGGTAATGTACTCGGCTGTCCGGACAACACGCCGCTCTCAGTCTACGCCCTGATGCGTCGCTGCTGGAACCGCAAGCCGAGCGAGCGGCCTGGCTTCGCTGAGATAAATCACTGCATCCAGCATAGCATCGCCGAGAGCGAGTGCAAGGCGATGCTCTAGAGGATCGCTCAAGAGAGAGGAAAACGAAACGAATCCGTGCATCCACAACGTTCGTCCGCTGTCTTCCGGACATTCTATAGAACCGTATATAAACACACATAAACACTGAGTGAATGGGGAAGGCCGAGATGTCTTAGGGGGGAAATGTAACCCATTATCCCCTGATGATGCTTTGTTTTCGACATTTATTCCAGTGTTTTTCGCACATTTTTATACTAAACCTATATGCATATTGATTTGAATTACCGCAGCAATAGGAGAGATCAGAGGGATGTTGTGATTAAGTTTAAAGACCACTCCATATCTTTAGGGAAACACTTCCAAACTAAGTCTCTTATCGGATTCGGATGCTTCCACTCCACAAACTCTTGTTTTTAATACTCTACTGCCCTCTGATCTGCCAGCAATCGATTAGTCTGCCACAACAACGAACGCATCAGCATCGTCTCGTGTACTCATATCTAGACCGTAGTTTAAGTTTATTAACATATACATGCGCCTATGTAGATTGCATTTTAATGGGATTCATTTCTGACTAGCCCTAAGCACTGCCATCGGAGCACACTCCGCGAGGAAGGAGCCACAGACCGGAGACCATCAAAACAATAAGGAATATATGAGATATGGAATATTTAGAGAACTGTCTACAGCCCGTACTTTCTGGGGTAACTTTACATAATCTTTGTAACTACAAAACAAACGAAAAACAAAGCGTGTTGAATGTAATTTGTATAAATAAACCATCCATAATCGTAACAGAGATATCAGCAGTAGTAATAGTTGTAGTAATAGCCGCCGTAGTAGCAACGGTTGTAGGTGGCCGGATAGGGAACGGGAACCGGCACAACTCCGGCGTATCCAGCTGCGAATCCGCCATATCCAGCATATCCGCCATAGCCTCTATAGCCGTAATAGGAGCGGCCTCCTCCCCAGTAACCTCCACCTCCTGGCCCGCGTCCTCCAAAGCCGGGACCCCTGCCTCCAAAGCCACCTCTTCCGCCAAATCCTCCACCTCGTCCGCCTCCGAAGCCTCCACCACGACCCCCTCCTCCAAATCCACCAGCATGACCGCCTCCGCCATGTCCACCGCCGCCGCCGCCTCCTCCCCTCGCCTCAGACATATGCCAGAGGGTCAGGAATAAAGTTGCACACACCAAGATCCACAATCGGGACATCTTCGCCCGTTTAGAACCTTATCGATCTGTTCGTCAATCACGACTGACTTGAAATGACTGGGAAATTCTGTTTATTGCCAACTAATTAGGAGGCCAGCTCTAATTGAACCACAAGATACAGAAATCCCCGATTGAGTTAATCTTATTTGTTTCTGTATTTGCATATTTATCTCTCAGCTCTCACACACTCATCTCCTCGATATCACAGCAGCCTAAGTGATTAGACATCCAATGGGGTTCCTTAACCGAATAAACTTAAATACATATGTAGATGGGGATGATGATGCGCTTCTCACAACGCTTCGGGGCAGTTCTTGTTTTTGCTGATGATCAGTCTATCCGGATCAAGGGAGAGGCGCTTCAACACATCGTAAACCTTGGAGCGGATGTCCACTTCAAAGTCCCGATCGCGTCCCAGTATCCAGATTTGATCGGAGTACCCCAGGGAACCGATGCTGCCGCAGGACCACAGGATGGCAAAGTTCTCGTAATCCGTGTAGAGCACCTGGTACTTGCCAGAACCCGGTAGAAGGCGGGCAATCACGTCAGGAAAACGGGTAGTGAACTGGCGAAAATATGTAAATATTAATAAATAATGTACTTCATTTTTAAGGCAAACTTTTACCTTGAAATCCATTATGGAGGATCGACTATTTTCAGGTGTGGCATAACCAATGTTTACATTTGGGTTGCCGGTTCTGAAATGGATCAAAAATTGAGTTTCTTATGCGAAATAGGTTGGTTTTTGAAGCCACTTACATTCGATTGATATTCTTGATGGCCACTGCCAACTTAAAATTGGCGAACTTTGATTGTTCTGCTTTATTGTACGGCTGGAACTGAAAGGTAGTGCAGCCGGAGGCTATTTCCGGCAGGTAAAACGAACGCTCCACTTCATACCAATGACCAAGGACCTGGGAATAAAATAGATATTACTCTCCCATGACTATAATTTACGGGTAAATTAAGTTCAGCAGAGCTTAACCTGATTAGAATCTTGTACAATATTAAAACCAGCTAGCTGAGTTGTTTTTTAACTGTTAAAGATAATTAACAGATGGTTTTAACTCTAAATAGTCGTCTTAATATATAGTTATAAACCATATGTTCACTACATGTGTTGTGTCTTTGCATTGCAGTTATCAATACATTGTTGTTGACACTATAGTTCCATTGTAATCGGAGGCAATTTTATTATACATCCGGCATATGGATCCCAGCCAGAAACATCTGAAAAGCGCAGAAGCCAGAACTCATTGTCACCCAGCAGTTTCTCTCGGTCAAGAAATACCAAAGTGGGTTACTAATACGACAACCCAAACAATGCGTAAAACATAAACATTTTTTTGAAACTCGTTTTTGGCTGCTGGCCCATTGAGAAGAGCTGCTCTGCCGCACTCTTGGCAGCCGCAGCTCTTTCGTCTTAATGCAGTTCAAAGTCGCAGGGCGCCGCAGCCGATTTAATGACCAGTAGCTGGCATTTAACCGGCTCTGGCAAAGAGCCGAGGTCTTTGCCCCGGGTCAACAGTGGGCGGGGATGACAAGTGGCTTAATTCACGCCTGTCAACAGCTCAATTGGATGGTGTGCCACATGGAAGCGGAGACCCGCACATAATTGGAGTCACAGATACGGCGACGGGCATGATTATGGTGCATTATCATTTATGCAAATCAAGGCTCAATCAATTTAATTTAAGCTGCTAAATTGATAGAGCCAATTTTCTAGTCTATGGCCACAGTTTTTAAATTAACAGCATAGCTGGCATGACTCAAACGACTAAATGCCTCGGAAACGGGTTTTATTCACGAAAGAAATTCTCAAAATTTGTTATTTCTTACAAGATCATAGAAAAGGGCAAAGCTCTACGCAAAAACTCTTTTTATTAGTTGGTGAAATTACACAAAGTAAAGGATTTAAAATGTTTCTTAAAAAAGGAATACTTTCCAAATATGAAACGTTGTACAATTCACTTTTATTCAATTCAATCTCATATTTTTTAATTAAAAACTGCCCAGAATTTAACTAATGAAATTTCCTATTACTCTTGGAAATGCAACTTGTGCATAGTCCCCAATAGGGATGCTCGACTGTGGTTCATTTGGTTGTCCTTGGCATGCCCGTGTCTCTCGACTTTGGTACTGGTTGATTTACTTCTTTATAAACTAAGTGGTTTGTTTACCATTGGACAGGCCATAAAGCTTTTGTGCCTCTCTTCTCCTTCTGTAAAACAGGTTTTGCATTTTACACAGCGGATCACGGATTGGTGGCCTTAAATTGGTTCAAGTTCATCTTATGCACAATCCACGAAATAAAATGAAGAAAGGTCTTCTCCGCCGCCTTGTGCTAATTAATTGGAGATGTGACACGTTTTGAGGGTTGATGGCAAATAACCAATGACACTGCGGAATTTACACTGCATATTAATGTTGTAAAAAGCGCAGACAGATGTGGTTGATCGATTGAGGTTTAAAGGATGAGTAGAGTGCTCTATAGATTAGAGATTTATTTATTAATTTTACACTTGTTTTACAAATTTTGTGATTTGTTCTAGAACCTTTAACCTTAGTAAAAACTGGTTTAAATATAATTCATTCTGATTGCTTCATTGCACATTTTACAAGTCAGTTGACCTTTAAACTAACCTATACTAGATAGATTTGTATTCAATTTAGAAGTGCTAGAAAAACTAGTCACATATTTTAACCTTTGACTTGTTTTTGTATTTTTATTAATTTGTAAAGTTCTCTGTCATTGGATATTTTTAAGAATAACCTATACTTAACATATCTCAAGACCCTCTAGAACTATTATCAAGTTTATGGCTTGCACTTCTGGTTTGATCACTCACCTTGCTCATGTTGAACTTTGGCATCGATGGGTAATTCGGGCAACGTCCAAATCCATAGGCCATTGTCTCCGTAAAACCTAGTAGTAAAACTCCGGACAAAAGCCAAACACCACTCGGCACGACCGACATCGTCGACTGTTTGCCCATAATTGTTTATTTGTTTGTTTTATTATTGAGTTCACTTTGAATATTTGGCACTAAAATCAAGAGAATTGACGTTGATTAGCACCAAACACTACCGGGCTGCGTAGAATTCGATATCGGGTATTATTTCCACTGAATCCAACTTGGATATGCACAAAGTGACGGGTTCACTTGGCCAACGAACTGCGGATTAACATTTTTACGTTTCCTCAAAAAGTAACCGCGATTGTTTATTCCGTAGGGGAAGTGTTGTGCGATAATGAAATCGCGCTTGCCACCACCGTACCGGCTTTAAGCCTGGACTGAAGTGGTCAAGAAGTGAAAACCACAAAACTGGGTTTCGCGGTGGCTATTTATTTATTTACACTTCACTTCGGATTTGGCTCGTGCTCGGCCAGCGCCGTCGAGGCGCGTTACGTAAGGGAAAAGCCATCGCCGAACTGCAGGCGAAAGAAAACAGGTTGCGAAAAGCTGATATTGCGCATTGCAAAAAAAAAAAGGAAAAAGAAAAACCGGGGTAAAAGCGAAAAGGCCCAATGGAGGAAATTCCGGCTAGGATGCATCAATTGTGTCATGGAGTTACTCGGGTGCATCGCTCGATTTATGAACATGCACGCACACATATTATTTGTATGTTTGGTCAAGCGCATCAAGTTCAAGACAACTATGTACATAGGAAGTCGGTTTTCTTTCCACGACTTTGGCATTACCGCATGGAAAATAGCTCAATACAATTAGAGACGGTGATGGGAAAGGTATCATTACTTGGTTACCTGTAATAGGTAAAAGGTTTACGCACAGAAAATGTGCAACATCATTTTTGAAACAGGTTTGCAGAACTAAATCGAATTGAAAGAAATAACAGGGAAACTATTATATTATCGATCCTTAATTCATGTAAATTAAATTGGACCTATGCAAGCTATGTAATTTAATAAAAATATCAATAGATTGGAATAGAAGACTATTTTCTGTGTCAGTAATCTTTTAATGTAATGTTAACAATAAATTGTCATCTGCATGTTGTCTTTACTTTCTACCATAAAATGGGTTTTACTAAAGGCCAAATTAATACCTAAAACAAGTTTATTGTATCTGATTTTAAATAAGTAAACAGATTCAAATCTGTTTGAATTTAAATATAACATCAGGAATTCCACCGGTTTAAATATAAACCAATTACAAGAGCACAGCAAATCGAAAGAAAGGGACGTTTGTTAAGTACCCCGTATTACGTTCATAACCAGTACCTAAACATGCAGTCGAGGTACAATAGAGAGATACCTCCATCACTGCCAATAGAAAGGGTGTTAATTTCACAGAAAACGGCAGCTACAACAACCACAAGTGGCACAAAACAAAATAAGCCAAGCCAAGGCAATTGCAAAATCCACTTGTTGTCCAGCTGATTTCACTTTGTGCACAAACAGCCATGCCCGTCTCGTTTCGATTCGCGTCTGTATTTTATGTCCCCGTGTGTGTACATTGCATGGGTTGAACAGCTAATACTAAATGCCATTTCTTTGTTTACATCGTGTCTGCTGCTGTTGCGGCGTTCTTTTGCATTCGAGGTTTTATCTCGCCAACTCGATGTCGGATCGCGACGGAATTGCGGATCTTTCACATCGATTCAACCGCCCGGGACAACCGTTGAAAGGAAAATGAGGCTGCTGAATTTGAATTGAATTCAATTTCAGTTTTATTCGCGCGGATGGGCACACTGCTGCCAGGCTTATCGGTTCGTTTTTTTTATCGATGGTAGGTAACGAAAACCAGCAAAAATATTGATTCATCAAATTGAAAAAATAGGAGTATAAAAGATCTTCAAATAAAAACTTAGTTTGAAAGGCCTATCTAAAGTTTAGAAATGGTAAAATATTTTATTGTGCTCTTCCAATATTTCAAACGATGATATCTGTTATCAAAATACAAAAAATAATATAATAAAAACATATAAGAAATGATTTAAGTGCAGTAATATACATCACTTATCCGCGTCTTTAGTTTACACAAAGAAATATGTATTTAAGAAGATTATTGTTTACATTTGTTACTCATAAATAAAGTCATTGAATTAAGATTTTTTGTAATTTATTACAAATTTTTACGATTCGTTGATTTTTTTTGGGTGATGTTTTTTTGATGCCGATTTTATATTTTGAAAACGATCATCGAAATCTATGTTTTTGGTCCAACCTTCATCCCAGCGCGGTCAAGAAAGGGAATAGAAATTTATGAAACGATGAAAACTTTTATAATTTTTTTTTTCGGGATTTTGCATAAACAGGCTTTTATGTGCTGTAATTCATATATTCGCCTTGACAAAAAATATCAAATAAAAATATTGCTATTTCGATATTTAGACAACCAAACAATCGTGATATACACAAATATCGATATATTGATATTTTATATTATCAACAACCCTAGTTAAATGCCAAAGGGAATCGTAAAATAATTTTTTTTTCGTTTCTCTGCAACTTTTACCGCATGTTGTTTTCGGAAACAAAGATTTGTTGGCAATAGAAGAAAGGACCATAGTTAGTTACTACCGTAAGTCGGGGTTTGACGTGGCCCTTGCGGCCCCAAAGAGCCCGTTCATTCACCTCATTTCGCCTTTGCCCTTTGTTCATAGTTCCAGTGATTTACACTTTCTCGCCCACCTCTCGCCATTCCCGATCAGCAGGTAATAATGGATACGGAGAAGTCTAGCAGCAGCTCCTTCGAGGACCTGACCAACGCCGAGGACACCAAGGACATCCGTAACGTGGCGGCAAAAGTCGCATCCGGGGATGGCGCAACACCCTCAACGGAGCTTGGCGAGGAGAACACGGGAGCAGAGGAGACGGAGGCCACAGCAGAGGGCGAGGATGAATGTGATATACTTGGCAACAAGCAGCTTATAAAGCGAGTTATTAAGAAGGCGCCAAAGGGAGCCGATCAGCCGATGCGCGGATATTTGGTGACCATCAACTTCACCGGCAAACTGGACAACGGCAAGGTGGTGGAGGAGGAAAAGGGCTTCCAGTGTCACATTGGGGACTTTGAGGTAGTCCAGGGTCTGGACATGGTGCTGCCCATGATGCTGGTCGGCGAGGTGAGTCAGGTCAGCGTGGATCCCCGCTTCGGCTACGGGTCCATTGGCCTGAAAAAGGAAGGAGAGTCTGAATTCGTTGTGCCACCCGATGCCAATGTAAGTCTCGCCTAAAATCCCTTAAGAGCTGTCTTAAATGAACCCGCATCTTGCAGTTAACCTACGAAATAGAGCTTTTGGACAGCAAGTACGAAGACTTTGCGGATCTGAAGAGCTTCGAATTACTGCGCAAATATGGGTGTGTACCAAACCAGCCATCTTCCATATGGCTGAAACTTAATTAATAAAAGCAAATTGTCATTTTAGAACCCGCAAGAAAGAACGAGCCAACTTCTTCTACAAGCGCTTGGAGTTTAATACCGCCATTCATCTGTACAGGCGGGCCTTGGACTATCTGGATACAAGAGACGGAGATCCGGACGCCGAACTCCTGAAGGAAGATCTTCCGGTGAGTACCAAAGAATCATGTTGGGCTGCAACTTATTCCGCGGCTTAGTTTTCAAACAGCGATATGCAGACCCTGTTGGAGGATCGATTGATTGTGTATAACAACCTGGCCATGACCCAAATCAAAATCGCCGCCTATGACGCAGCCCTGACGTCGGTGGAGCATGTCCTGCGTTGCCAGCCGAACAATTCCAAGGCCCTCTACCGCAAGGGCAGAGTAAGAGCCTTGTTTATCAACTACTTCTGTTCAAAATAATCATACTCTTCACTCTTTAGATATTGGAGGGCAAGGCAGACACGCAGGGCGCCATCAAGCTGTTGCAAAAGGTGGCTACGCTCGAGCCAGAAAACAGGGCCGTTCAGTCGGATTTGGCGAGACTTTTCATCAAGGCTCGCCGCGAGGAACACAACGAAAAGGAAATGTACCAGAAGATGCTCGGTCAGGCCAAGAAAATGGAACAAAAGACTGCCACCAGACAAAAGCAGCCCCTTGTTGACAACTCCAAGGTAACAAAGTCTGAACAATATGTGTTTCCAATTGCAATTTCAAACATTTATCATTTTCAGCTAAAGCTGCTGGGTTATCTGATGGGCTCCATATTAATTGGCGTTGCCGGCGTCGCCATTTATCGATACAAGTACTAAGGACAAGCATTGCACATAAACTATTTGAATTATTTTAAGCAATTTGAATGCATTTTTTTAAGGAATATTATATATACGTACATATATATATATATTACATAAAAGGCAAAATTATGAATGTTGGAAAGCCGCAGTTGCTTATTATAACGATATATGGCTCTTGTTGTACATCTAATCCTATGCACACACACACTTCACAGTAGTAGTATGGTATGGTTCTGGTAGTAGCGTACATTTAATGTTAAAGCTTAATTTTTAATCAATTACATTCTGTCAGTCGAGTACCGGGAATTGTTGAATAAAATCCACAATCTTCATTTGAATATTTAGACTATTGTTTATGATTTCCTGTCATCAATTGTAGGGTTTACTAGCCCATCAAGTGCCAAAGGAAGAAATGAACTTTGATAAGATAAACCCAGCAAAGATTATCAATCTCACTTTGATATAAAGGGAAACAGTATTAAAAGGTTGATCAAATCGAAACATGTTTGTTTCTAGGAATCGGAACATCCGTTCGGGAAGTACATATGTCCAATATGCTTTACTTCTATCGCTAATACTAGAATGATTAGTGATAGAGCAAAAATAAATTGTGCTGATTCATTGTTTATGATAATCTCCACATGACAATAGCCGATTTCGTTGTTTTCAAGGCTGTAGCTATGAGGGGGTCACAAAGAGGGTTTATTTGGAAATATGGTGCGATAAAGTTAACATTTAATTAGGTTATTAAATTTACAATTTGGTTTATTCGAAGCGTATGATGAATGCATGTAAAAACGTCTTAGAAAAGTTGAAAAATTGAAACCAGTTGTAATTCCTTATGGTAATTACACAAGATTCTGTGAAAAATATTAATAGTATCCCGTGAAAACCAGTTGGTTGTAATAATAATGATTTAACTGTTAGTTTGGACATTTTAAAGAAAACCATCGCCCATAGAAGTACACAAACAAAACGTACATGTGAACGGGACCAAGCAATTGGGTTTTAAAGGCAAAACGTGTGTACATATAAAAGGCCCTCATATTCTTTAATTTTTGTGGCTCCGAGCTTTACATTCGTTTCCCAAACCCGGATTTAAATAGATATGGAAATCCTAAAAATATAGTTTTTGAGAAATAACACTTTTATTGGGTGGGTAGAATATACAAATCCATGATCAAACAATACATATGTGATGTGTAATGAAAGGTATTTAGGCCTTGGCGGCGGCATCGAGAGCCTGCTCAAGATCCTTAATCAAATCTTCAGCATCCTCGAGTCCCACAGACAGGCGAACAAGTCCGTCGGTGATTCCCAGCGTTTTCCTATCCTCGGCAGGCACAGAAGCATGGGTCATCACGGATGGCAGCTCAGCGAGACTCTCGTATCCACCCAGACTCTCCGCCAGGGTGAACACCTTGATGGCCTTCAGGAACGCCGTGGAGTGCTTTAGCTCACCCTTGATGTAGAAGGAGAAGACGCCGCTGTAGCCGTAGGTTTGCTTCAGAGCGATCTGATGCTGGGGATGCGAGGGCAAGGCGGGATGCAGAACCTTCTCCACGAACGGGTGGCTATCCAGGTACTTGGCGACCTTCAGGGCATTCTTCTGATGCTGCTCCATACGCAGCGACAGGGTCTTCAGACTCCTGTTCACCTGGTAGCAATCGAAGGGAGAGGGCACAATGCCCACCGCATTCTGCAGAAACTTTAGGCTGTTGTAGAGCTTCTCGGAGTTCATGGTGATTCCGCCCATCACCACATCCGTGTGTCCGTTCATGTACTTGGTCATCGAGTAGCAGACAAGATCCGCTCCCAGCTCCAGGGGCCGCTGGAAGTAGGAGGTCAGGAAGGTGTTGTCCACCGCCAAGATCAGGTCCTCTCGAATGCCATGAATCAACTTGGCGATAGCTTCGATGTCGGCCACCTTGATCAGCGGATTTGTTGGCGACTCGATCCACACCAGCTTAGTCTCCGGCTTTACGGAAGCCTGGATGACATCCAACTTGGTGGGGTCCACGAAACTGGCCGAGATGCCCAAGCGAGTGGCCACCTGACGGATCAGACGGTTGGTTCCTCCGTATACATCATCTCCCATGATGATGTGATCGCCGCTGTTCAGCATGGTCAGCACAGCGGTGGTGGCTCCCAGTCCCGAGGAGAAGGTTAATCCGTACTTGGCATTGTCCAGCGCCGCGAAGCAGGTTTCCAGCACATTCCGTGTGGGGTTACCACTGCGGGAGTACTCATAGCCGCGGTGCTCGCCGGGAGCATCCTGCTTGAAGGTGGTGCTCAGCGAGATCGGCGGGATCACCGAGGCACTCTTCCACTGCTCGGGACTCTGGCCCGAGTGGATGGACTTGGTGGCGAAGCCGCTCGGCTGGGATTTGAAGCTCATCTCGGGGCGCGGATTAAACACAACTGACACGTGGGAGCGCTCCGTAGCGAATATATATGCAATGCGGGCGGAGTGGAATCTGCCGACATATGTTCTCGCCTAGCCAGTGCTGCCAACGCCGCGATTTCGCCCACAAGGGCTTTACTTTCGCCGACAGAACAGCCCCCTCAGCTATTTTGTGGCAAGGTTGTATAAACTATAGTATTGAATAAGTGTTAGATTTATCAAAATAGTCTATTTTAAAGTATTTGTATGGGTAAATATATTATTAATTACATTTAGATTATACAAATAATTATTAATTTCACTTATTTTGCAGGTTAATCTGTATTTCACACATGTTGACTTCATATTTAGAAGATTTGTTATTTTAATACTTAAATAAACTAAAAAACGAACTTCAAAAATTAAAACATTTTAAAAAATTCTTAATTTATACAAAATTACTGATGTAATTAACTTTCCATGTCATAGACTGTTATCAGTGACCAATTCAACAATAATTAATTAAATATTTATTTTTACTTCAAATAATTATTTGATGATATATTATTTTGCTGTTACTGTTTTCTTTAATTATAACCACCAATAACATAAAAGACTTAATGTTACTACTTTTAATATGTTGTGCTGTATAAACAACCACTAACCCAATAATTGGAATTATCTCGTAACTTCAAAATTAAAACGCAAATGAAAAACCTTCGCTTCTATTATGCAAAATAGTGAAATACCTATGTATATTTACAAAATTTGTTGCCATACAACGATAAGCTGCGTTTTTCAATTTAATAACATAAGCTAATCAACTTATTTAAACAGGCCACCAACACGTCGAGTTCGGACGCCACAACCAGCAAAAACACATACTATAAGTCATAATTGTGAAAATAAAGTAAAAAAAAAAGTATTAAACATTAATACACTATAAATATTGCAGAGATTTTTGTTCAACTTTGACAGGACCTTCGCTTTCATTTGGACAAAAATGAGGCAACATTTAATAATTTGTATGGAAACTTTGGAAACTTTTTATTTTACAAAATTCCAAAGTCTACTTCATTGGTTAAGAATACAATAATTTAATCATTGATAAAGCACTTTATATGTTTTACAATCCCAGCTTAAGATTATATACGATACTGCAAATTGTGGTTCATGCGGAATGGGGTTGCGGGAGTGCAAAGCGTTGTCTACCACAGTTTGTCGCTGAACACGATCTCCTTGAAGATACAGTCTTGCTTGGCAATACTGACAATATTGGCCTTTTTGGACTTCATGGCATCCTGTACCTTCTCGCGCACTTCGGCTGCCTTTACGTCGTTCCGAATGTAGAAGAGACGCACCAAATGGTCCTCGTTCAAGGATGGATAGCTGCCCAGTAACGTGTGCAGATCCAGGACCAGCAACTCGATATCCGAGCTGAGCAGTGCCGACAGAATAGAGATTAGATCGAGAGGCGAATCACTCAGAGAGATTTTGGGGGCGATCTTTTCAAAGAATAGCTTAAAACGTTTGGCCTCTGCCTTGATTTTCCGAGTGATGGCGTCGCACTCAGTGCGCGGCTTTGAGAGCCGCTTAGAGAGCAGCGCTCGTATGTAGCGCTTGGCGAGAAGCTTCTGGGCCTCGTTGATCACCATCTCGAAGTTATTGGGCCGCAAGTGATTGTAATCCTGGAAATAGTCGTCCAGGGTCACGCAGATGGTGTCCACGGCAATGTTGCTGGCCAACCATTTGGCTGTGAAGAGGTCGTTGAAGTGGCACTCCATGTCCAGAAAGGCCTCCTCCAGCAAGTAACTGGCGGCGTGTGCCCGGATCCGCTGAAAAGTGACCAGCAGGCGCTCAAAGTCCTCGTAGTGCTCCGTGCGCGACTTGGGCCAGTACAGCTGCTTCATCTGCTGCGCCAGCTCCACCATCTGCTGGCTGTTGTTCACGATGGTGATGATGTAGTGGGTGAAATACTTGATCTGGTCGCGGTTACGGAAATGGTGTTCCTTCAGCTCGATCACGTTCTTCAGATAAGTCTGGCCAAAGATCTCAACCTGCTGAATGCTCATCACGAGCGCCTTGAACGTCAACTCCTGGTGAATGGTGTTGGTCACCTGCAGATGTTGATCGATCATCTGGAATATGATCACTGGTGCTGATGTGTGGTAGTAGTGCTCGTCCTGATCGGGCACCATCTCAGAGAACCACTCCTGCTTTTCCGTTTCCGCAGCCTTGGTCATCCACTCCTGGTAGTTGCGCTGCATATTCTGCAGGTACTCATCCTCCAGCGCCTTTAGGTGCTCCGGCCGCAGAAGAGGTCCGATCAAGCGATGCACATCCACGTTGAGATCAGGGTGAGCCATAAGCTCCACGCCTGGATATGTGTGCGTGACCCAGGCCAGCATGGAAACGTACTCATTGCCCTCCAGCCCAGAGCGCACAATGTTGTCCAGCTGAAAGGGGCATTTTATTTATATATGAACCGGGGAATCTTAACCGAGCCAACTCACATAACTGGACAGTCCCTCGTGGTAGAACTTTACGTACTCCCCGAATATGTCATAGTGCGGTGGGAAGCAGGGTACGCACAGCGACTTTACCACGCGCAGGTCCTCTAGTATTATCTGACGCAGAATTTCCAAATCGCGTACTAACCACATCTTGTTGTCCGCTCGCTCCTCCAACTTGGAACCCTCGATGCGCGTGACCACCGACTGCTGCAGCACGTCCATTATCATGCGCCGCCATGCCTTAGGCCTGCCCGGAGGCAGGAACCCAGTAACCTTCTGCTGCTGCAGGGCGAACTGGTCGTTCTTCTCCTCGCGCTCGATGATACGCAGAGCGGTAACGATGATCGTGGGCTTCTTGCGCAGGATGTTCAGCGTCCTACTAATATTAATTCGCAGCTTCTTCTCCAGTTCCCGGGACACGGTGTCCACCTTCTCAAAGTGGCGCTTCAGGGTGATTTTGTCGGAGGCGTGCTGCTTCGGCTGCTTGTGAAGTTCATACAGTAGGTCATCGCGCGAGTTCTCAAGATCGGCCAGGCACTGGTGGGCATTGAGCAGTTTGTCGTCCTCGATAAGCGCCATAGTCTTTTGAACGCTAGCGTCCACGTTAAAGATGTGCTTTAGATTTTCCATGGCGGTGGCATACTGCGAGTGCTTCGTGTTCTCCTCCCGCACGACCTCCAAGGCGTCGTACACCTCCGGCACGCCTTGCAGCAGGCGTTCCACCTCGTCCATGCGTCGCCTTACCTCGCGCACATCCTGCATGCACGTCTCCAGCTGCTTGAGCCCCACTCGGACTCCGTCCAGTTGGTTCTGCATTCCGGTCTTAAGCAACGCCTCCACGGAGGCTTTTTTGCGGGCAATGCGGTGGCGGTACTGCTCAACCTTCTCCAGCTGCCCAGGCCGCTGCAGCATGTTCTGTATGTCCTTGAGCGCCGCCTGGCGTGCCTCTTCCTCCAGCTGCTGCAGATCCATTTTGAAATTGGCTTTGTTTTTAAGGTTTTTTCTCTTCTGTTTTGGCCAATCTTCGCCAATGGAGTGCTGGTGTGACCGCAGCTTGATTTGGCGAAAAAGGCCAGAGTTTGAGCACAGTGAAGGTTCTGTAAAAGAAACAAAAGCAAGAAAATAAGTTTTTAGTGAATATAAGAATTATTAAATATTTAAATAAATAGTCACGGAATTAACTTTTATTTGCTTATGTAGATTTACACAAAAAATTTTGGCTCTCTTTTTTGATTTAAACATTAATCGAATTCTTTACTATACAAGCTCCACTATAGTTGTCGATATATGCTTTTGTTTTGTTGGGATATCGCCATCGAGAGCTTTGTTTATTATTTTCAGGCTGTTCGAACGTAAACAACGCCCCCGAAATAGAATGAGTTCGGAACAAGAGATGATATTGCAATTTGCACCCTGGGAATCGTTTGTTTCGCCAACTTTTTGGCACAAACTGGCGGAGCTTAAGCTGGACCACGATCGCCTCTCGGACTCAAAGAGATCCATAACTGGACACTACACGAATCGCAATGCCAACGGATGTCTCCTGGAAGTGGACTACACGGCGTACAACAGGTGAGATCGGAGAGACTGAATGTCTGCCAAAAGTAATCTTAAATCTCTGCATTTCAGGTTATCACAGCCACCAAAGTTCAGTCACTCCGCCAGCGGCACTATCTACAATAAAAACACCATTGAGGAGTTCAAGAGCCTGGACAAACTGCAGCTGCTGGCCGACGAGGGCAAGGAACTGCTGGCCGATATGTGCAGTGGTCGGGTGCTGGCTGATCCCAGTCTGTTGACCCGCTTCTTTGTTCTCTCCTTCGCCGACTTGAAGTGTCACAGCTACTACTATTGGTTCGCCTTCCCCTGTCCCCTGACGCCCACATTGAAACAGCAAGGCGGGGTCAAAAAGCTGCGGGACTTGCCCAACGGAAACAGATATGTGGAGGCCCTGAAAGCCCTGCCCTCCGAGTCTCAGAACTTTTTCATTATGTATGCAAATGCAGAGCAGCAGGTGTACGAAGCCCGCAGGTTGAGCTCCCTGGTTGAAGAGGAAGTGGAGCACTATTACTTTGGTTTTGCTGATCCCAGCGAGTATGAGCACCCGGCCTGGTTGATGCGAAACTATGCTGCCTTCCTGATCCAGCAATGGTGAGGAGTTTGCCTTTAATGACTAATAACTCGTTATGACTTCCTCATTTCCTTTCCTTAGTCCCAGTTTTGTTGGAAAAACTCTACGGTTTCTGGGCCTGCGGTTTAACCAACAAATGCAAATGGACGACAGTCGCATTTGGGATGTGATTCAAGCTAAGGCCTGCGATCTAACACAGTCTGGCGACCTGAAATATGTGGGCTGGGAGCTGAATAAGAATGCCAAAATGGGGCCAAGAATAGCCCAAATGAGGGACAGCATGGATCCGGCAAAGTAAGCTAATACCTTTAGGCCCAAGTGATAAGAATTATCAAAGGGGAATCCCTGGCCACAATCTATTTACTTACCTGTGTGAAACCACATCCCTTTGTAGATTGGCTGAAAACTCTGTCAACCTCAACCTTAAACTGATGAAGTGGCGCCTGGTTCCCGATCTCAATTTGGAAGTCATCGCCCAAACCAAATGTCTGCTCTTTGGAGCCGGCACCTTAGGCTGCGCAGTGGCCAGAAATCTACTAGTGAGTCACTTCTATTTATATTGCAGGCAATCAAATTAAGTATATTGTACATTTCCAGTCCTGGGGCTTTAAGCACATCACTCTGCTGGACAACGGCAAGGTGGGCTTCTCCAATCCCGTGCGTCAGAATCTCTACACCCATGCAGATGCCGTGGCGGGCAATCGGATGAAGGCAACCACTGCTGCCGAGAGATTGCGCGAGATAAATCCCTGTGCGGAAACAGCGGGACATGTGCTGGAAATACCTATGCCCGGTCACACAATAGGTGAATCGCTTGTCGCCCAAACAGAGGAGCATCTGCAAGTGATAGAGCATCAGGTGCGGGACCATGATGTCATCTTCTTGCTCACGGATTCACGCGAGAGCCGCTGGCTTCCCACGCTGCTGGGAGCGGCCAACCAAAAGGTAGGCCATATAGGTACATGTATCTCCTACGAAACCCCACTAATCTTTGACCTTTTCAAGGTGGTCATCAATGCCGCCCTCGGCTTCGATAGCTACCTGGTGATGCGGCATGGTAGCACACGCGAGGAGGCCGGTGATGCAGGGCCCGAGATTGAGGGACTCAAGTGCATTGGTGGCAGCCAACTGGGGTGCTACTTCTGCAACGATGTTACGGCGCCGGGAAATGTGAGTTAACAACGTATATATTTTCAGACTTGGTTTGGTTAGACACACTCGTAGTCATGGCGGGAGTACTTCTCGAAGCCGCCGCATGTAGGATCGCCCGTTTGTAGGTGATCCACGCCAGTTATCTGGATAACCAGGCCATTAATGCTGGTCACCTTGAAGCCCACCAGATTCATCATGGCATTGGGAGTGCGCCAGGCATAGCTGAAGAAGTTGTAGCCGTCCACGGCGGTGAGCACTTCACGTTCCGTAAAGGCCAGCGCCAGTTTGAACTGTTGGTTGAAGACGAAGGGGAATCCACCGTGACGCTCCTCGTTTCCGAATCTAAGAAGAGGGGAAATTAGCAATGGGAATGCAATATAGATAGAAGCTACTGCGTACTCAAAGTTCTTGTTCATGGAGTTCCGCACTACAGCCTTTTCGTCGAAGCGTACGCTGAAGTGCAGCTCTTCGCGCTTTGTGTCTGAGTCCATAAACTTGAGAATGAACTGGCCCTTCTTGTTCTCGAAGCAGCGGGCTGTGATTACTGTCACATGACCAGGACTGAAGAGGATCGGCTGATCGTTACTGAACGCTTTAAAGTAGTCCGAGGCATGGATTGCGGGCCAGGGATTGGGAAACACGGTGCGGTGGTCTACTTGTTTGATCACCTGGATCTGATCACGAATCTCCAGCGCACGGATCGATCCCAGCGGAATACGGTAGCGGAACCGGCAGAACTCCCGGCTATTTATGGAGATGGCAAAGCTGTCCTCGCAGCACAAGATATACACAAGGAAGAACTCCCCACTGACGATGGGATTGGGCAGCGAGTTACTGTCCGTGACATGGGTTTCCTCCTCGCCCCATGCGCCGTGTATCCGGGAATTCCTCACGATCACATCGTTGCGGAAATAGACGGAGAAGCGGAGACCGATGTCTGCGTCCGGATCCACCGTGCACTTGGCTGTGCACAGGTTGATGTGGAACCTACCAAAAAACCAAATACCGATCATAATCGAAACATTAGTCATGGGCCCGATAAGGAAGCCCGTTTGACAAGCGATAAGTCAATAATGGGGTGCGGGATCCATGCGACAGACTTCCACTCCGGTGCTCACCTGGCGGCACCATCAATTGTCTTGGCGACGACCTCCAGTACGTGGCCAAACTCCAGCGGATGGGATAAGTTACCAGCGTACTCGGTTAACATGATTCCTGCCTGTTTCTCGCCAGCAATTACCAATCGAACTCACTATCGCCTGTCCACTGAACGAAAACAAAATGTATTTTAGGGCCGGTGGGAGAGCCCGGAGCTGGCATTCTCCTGGCTCTCCCGCTTGTCGGAACTTTATCTAATCAGCTACGGACGAGCGGAGCAGCGGCGGGAAATATGGTTGCTTGAGCAACTGCTATAACTGCGAGCGCAACTTAATATTTTGTGTATGGGACTAACTAACTAGCTGTTTGTTTTGTTCTCGCACTGGAGACGTCATTTCTGTTTGCTCGGAGCAAGCGTTTATTGACACTGCAAAGCTTGGAAAGCTTTCGATCTTCCCACTGCATCGGCACTAAAGCTTCACACCCCTTTAACCTAGATATGATTATGATCTCAGGCAAACTTTATAATTTAGAGACCATTTTCAAAGTAAATTGTATCTAAATGCTCTTCCTATTCAATTTCTCTTCCTGCAGTCCCTTAAGGACCGCACTTTGGACCAGCAGTGCACGGTAACCCGGCCTGGAGTATCCAATATTGCAGCCAGCTATGCCGTAGAACTGCTGGTGGCTCTACTCCAGCATCCCCGGCGGGAACTGGCGCCGGCCTATTACGCTCAGAGTGCGCGTGGTAAATCGGAGGAGGAGGCGTCGGGCAAAGTGCCAGAGGGTCTGCTGGGCATCCTGCCGCACTCCATTCGGGGTATGCTGTGCAACTATGAGAACATCCTGCCAGCTACCCAGAAATTTGCCCAATGCATTGCCTGCTCTTTGGTAAGAATCGTCGTTCGGGATTCTTATTTATTTATAACAAATAATAATTATTATTTTACAGCCTGTTTTGGAAGCATATAGAAAAGAGGGTCATGCCTTTCTCTTTAAAACTTTTGAAACAGCCAAGTATCTGGAGGACTTGACGGGAATTTCGGAGTTTAAGCGCTTGAATAGCGAGGTTTGTGGTCATAATTTAATAATTTAAAATAAAATAACTAAAATATGCCTGTTTATTTCAGATAATAGATTTTGATGACGACGAATTCGATATGTCTGAGGAGGATGCAGATTAAAGGATCGCATTTAATTGATTTTTACTATTTCTGCTTCGAAAATTAATGCAGCTTATTGAGGCTTTGAGCTAGAAACTTCGATTTTTCCAGAAAGTATATTTTTCGAAAGCTATTAATGCATTTAAAAGATCAATGTGTAAGCCAAAAATGTATGTACTTTATCTAGTCATTAAGTAAATTGTGTAACAATCGCATGAAATTTAAAGAAGTAACATAGCTGTTTAAATTATGTCGGAAACTATACATTTAGAAGTATCGAATGATTCACTTGGTTTTACCTATTTTAATTTAAATATATAATAAATGTTTCCATTCAATTACAAGTCCTGGCCTTTGGCCCCTGTTGTTTGCTGAATACGATTTCCTGCTGATAAGAGCATCACATTCAAACGCGCAAAATATTGTTCTGATTTGAGAATTCCCCCCGTCTTTTATGGTTGAAAAATATGAAAATATTTGCGTTCGGTCAATGAAATCATTTTATTAACTGCATTTTTCAAGGCAAGCCCTCAGCCACGAAAACAAAATTTGTTTTGTGTCTTGGATTCTTTGTTTTTCGGGAATATTCAAATGACTTACATACTTAGTGGGCTAGTTTTGCGAAAAGAATAGTTCAAAGTTGAATAAACTTGGTTAGAAAGCCACGAGCTGAACGCTTATGCTAAGTAGCTATCGATTTGGCCAGCAAAAAATGGAAAAGGTAGCTGACATATTTGAGATACACTGGCGATTTGATTTTGTAAATCTTTTCGTATAAAAATAAACATACACGAATTTAAAAATATCTGGGGTGCAACAAAAATATTCAATTTTTTTTAATTAATTAAAGAAGTTGCTTAAATGTATGCTATATTATTCAATATTTAATATTCTTTCTTTTAAAATCTGAGATTTCTGTAAATTAATCTTCAAAAATGTTGAAAAGTAAGCAATAATATATTGATAAACATATATTCAATGTAAATTTAATATCTTTTGTAGGTTTTAGCTTTTTTATCATATTTATTGTGGCGCATTTCAAGTGATCTTAAAGCCAAAGTTTTTTTCCAAACATTTTCTGGAGCCTTACTCTAAAAAAGAAATATAAATAATCCTTTTGGATCATTTTATAATTAAGATAAGTACAACTTTTATAGACTCTAGCTCTTCGTAGCTTGGTAATTGCAAAAGTACCAATTTCGAATATATCATGATGAAAACAGAGTCAGGCCAAGTGTTTTGAGCTAAACAAATATTGGCAAGCGGCACTTGACACCAAAGTCGAAGCGGGGCTGAAAACGTTTCAAAGAGCCTTTCGTCTTTCCCCAGTTTTGACCCCAGGCCAGCATGCGACTTGGGAATGGGACAAAAGGCACCAGCGGCCATTTCTCTTGGCCAAAAACGCAAATAAGAAAGAAGACTGTCCAAACAGCACAGACCCTATAATTAATAGTTTGGCCGGCCGGGGAGGGGGAGAAATGTATCGGAATACCTGGCCGCTCAACCTCGGAGATCTCGACACCGACATCGGTAGCATAAATATCGGGCCAACAACTGAGCAAACAACAACAAGAAGAGCCGCGCCAGGCCAGGCCAGGTTGCGCGCCGAGTGGAAACCGCTTTGAGTTTTGACTCGCAGCCGCTGAAAGCACTCAAAATGCCATTCGAGCGCCGCCTTGCCTCTGCTGGCGTCGCAAAATGTCACTCGAATTGCGTTTTGAGTGGAAACTGCGGCTCTGCCAGCCAAGATCTCCATAAATTGGTGAAAGATATCCAAAACGGCACACAAACCAAGTGGCGCGCATCCAGGTGGCAACTTAGCCAAAGTGCAAATTTGAAAAAAGTGCAAGTCCCAGTCTCTAGTCCTGTGAAAGCAAGAGTTTTTTCTCAAAAAGTGCAAGTTACAAAAATTCAAAATTATTCAGTTACTTCAAAAGAAGACAGAGGCGTTTAACAAATCCGGCAAAATGGTGAGTCCTGCATCCTTGCTATCCGCTTTCCCTAGCTTCCCATCTGTTCGGTTTATTGAACTTGACTTCAAAATTGCCTCCGGCTTTCCAGCAATTTTCCAAAGTGCTTGTGCTTTCTGTTGGCTAAATATTGACGCAGCTTGTAGTTATGTTTTTTTGCCTCGTTTTTGCCATTGGCCTTAACTTGTTGCGAAAGTTGGCTACTGCCAAGTTGGCACTTTAGTGCTGTTGGCCATTGCAAAACACTTTTTCAAATACCAAACCAAACCCCAAAATATCATGATGTGGCGCACACTTAGGGGGGAAATATTTAATAACACAGCTCATCGTAAAAAACAATTTTTATTACGGTGACAAGTTCACTGGCGCTGTTTCATTGCAGTTGGAAAAGCTGGTGGAAAGTGTTTTTATCTCGAGCTATATTATGTAAAGCCCTTTTCGGAGGAAGGGCAAGATCCATAAGAGAACCTTTGTTTGCTCAGTTGTTCGTTTTTTAGGTAGAAAGTAAGGTCAGTTAGTCATTACTGAACTTCCTGAATCACAAAGAGATCTCAAATGCATCACTCACTCGATGACTTTAATTTAGTTCAAAAGATAAAGACTGTTAAGGCTCATATTTACCTGAAAGTAGACAATAATTTTAGCAACGTTCTTTACAAAAAAATGTTTTTTTATTTTACCAAACTCAAACTTTGCCCAAATTTTTCGGAGAAAGCTGGAATAGGTTCAGCATAATTTAAAAGCTAATAAATTGGCATTTAAGTGGAAATTCAAGCTCTTTGAACTGAACAACAAAATGGCGCATTTTTAGATGGTAAAACCCCAAGGATCAAATATTTTTTTCCAAGCAAAAATCACCTCAAGATTTCATGAAATGCGTCAGCGGCAGATTTGAGCAAAACGAACCAGCTATCGTCGGTAACAAACCCTCCCTATCAGCAAAAAAACATTAATTCGGCCATTGGGCAGATAATAGACTAGAAATTGGTTTTTTATTTGTCGAGAGGATCCATTAGAGCGTCATTAACCTCTGGTCCAGAAATTCAGGCAGGCACATCTGTTGGAGAGCCCCTCCTGGCAACATTCGATTCCCAGCTCTTGATAGTGGGCCCGGCGATAATCACTTCTTGTTTGTGTCCGGGCTTGTGCCTCCGCCTTACGTACGTCTGATCAATCTGATTATATAGGAGCAGACCAGGAGCGAAGATCTCCAGAAGCGGGGTGTCAGTTCAGTTGGGATTGTCAGTCGAGGTAGAGCGTGTGCGCGATTACACTTACTGGAAGGGAATTCAATCTTTTCACACAATAACCGATTGGAATATATATATAGACTTCAGCCATCTGCTATCAGCTAGCATCGATCATAGGATCATCGATCATAGAACGTCGTAATTCATCTAAATCAATTGAGGAAAGAGCAATATAGAGATTCTGCTCCGTATATATAGAGGTAGTTTTCCACGCCCTTGGGCTCTCTATGATCCCTGATCGAACCAAATCCCTAACCCCTTTTCGTCTGCCCTTCGAACCCTAGGTCAATCAGAGCAAACCCAAGATGGCCCTGTCTAAGATCGACTCGGAGATTGAGCAGGTGGACCAGGAGAAGTACCTGCGCCAGGCCACCAGCTACTATCAGGCACTGGAGAAGCCCCTCAAGTACGGGCCTGCCGTGGACAGCCTTCCCGACTTGATCGCCGCCCTTCATCGCGAGTTCGAGTCCAACTACGTGAACATCGAGATGGTGAATCACCTGATGCTCTCCTACAAGTCGAATCCCCGGGAGTGGCGCAAGTACGCCAAGTTCGATCGTTATAGCTACACCCGGAACCTTGTGGATGCCGGCAATGGCAAGTTCAACCTGCTGATCCTGTGCTGGGGCGAAGGACACGGCTCCTCGGTGCACGACCATGCCGACTCCCATTGCTTCATGAAGATGCTGAAGGGGGATCTGCGCGAGAAGCGCTACGAGTACCCCAATCGCTCTGGCAGGGATACGGGACGAGGCCACCATCCCGATGGCGAGATTGACAGCCGGGAGCTGGTGGAAATCGGGGAGACACCCATTGCCGTCAACGATGTGGCCTACATCAATGGTGAGAAAACCACACCCGCAATTGGCAAGGGGACTTTCACTTACTTTGGGTTTTCCCTTTCTCGTTTTCCGCAGACAACCTGGGGCTGCATCGCGTGGAGAATCCCAGCCACTCGGACACCTCCGTCTCGTTGCATCTGTACTGCCCGCCCTTCGACCAGTGCTCGGTGTTCCAGGACACCCAGAAGAAGACCACCGCCAAGGTGACGTTCTGGAGCAAGTACGGTGTCAGGACGAAGCTTAACGAGCAATAGATCCCAGCCAGAGCCCAAATACAATTATTGTTGCATATTGCTAAGAATCTTTATTACTAGATATTTAAAGTGCTAGTGCCCAAGGAGATCCGGGATCGGGCAGGCGAGGGCCACGTGGGCACTGGACTAGCTGATAAGCCCTCCTACGATAAGCCCATCCGGCATTCCGGATCGCAGTTTCGTTTTAATTGTAACTTAGCCTTAGTTTAGCTCTACCAAAAACCTTCAATATATAAGTGAACTCATTGACAACTCCCCGTATGGTGTACTTAATGCTCCGAGGAGCGAGCTTCCTGGGTGGTGTCCCATTTTCAGAAAAACAACTTAGACATCCAAGCTGGCGTCCCGCATTGTGCTCCGTTTGGGCGGACCCCGGTCCAGGGTCTGCTTGATGGACTTAAGCAGGGCGGGTAATAGGTCGATGTGCTTGTCCACACAATTGCCCGTGCAGCCTTCGAAAATGTGTTGGGATCGGGCCATGTCCCGGTTGCTTGGATTGCTGGGCAGAGTGGAGCGGGCATCGCTGTTGCAGTCCTATGGTTAAGATAAGCGCGTTAGCCAGGAAATTTAATTCTTTAAAAACAAAAGCAAAGATAAACCTTGAGGTTTTTTTTTATAATGTTTACTTGACTTGTCATTAAGATGATCTGGAAGATTACTTCTTTTAATTTACACTCTAATTTGGGTCAAATTAACTTTCAATAAAAGGGAAAGGAGATTCGGAACAGTCGTTTAACATAAATAAAGAAAACGACCATATTGCAGTATACCCATCCGATCCGTACCCATTTGATATAAAATATATATGTATATTTAAAGTTTCATCTAGAAGTTAGTTGTGAAACTGAGAGACCTAGCGTACAGATGGACGAACAAGGCTAGATCGAATCGACAGTGAAGACATTGGTCAATATGAGCACAAGACGGAGCCAAATGATTTTTCTCTTCGTAGGCCTAAACTCATGATATGTTTGTGGATGCAAGCATCAGAACAAATTCATAAAGCCAGTCAAGTTAAGCTTCAAAAGTCTGTATGTTTTTTGTTGTTTAGTGAAAGGTTAGGTGTTAACAAGAGTTTATAGTTAAACCCTTCACTTGCTCAAAAAACCCAGCAAGGACTCAGAAAGGTAGAACAATAACAAATTCCTACCCTGACACAGTTCTGCAGGCGGTTCTGAAATTGTCCTAGCTCATGCTGCAGATGGTCCTGGGCATCCATCAGAGGCCCGGCGCACTTCTCGATGCAGGTCTGCACAGTCTCCAGCGTGCCGCGGTCATTGTCGCAGCACTTGGCCGCGCAGCGATGCATCGCGGACTTCTCACCCATATACATCAGGAAAATAGTTCATGGTTCTCAACTCCAAATAGACCATACACTCACCTGCATCCGGCGCAAGTGCGTACGGTACATGTCCTCGATCATTTCGCTAATGGCATTCTCCAAGCGTTTCTTCTGCTGCTCCGCCATTGACCCAATTTTTAATATTGACAATTTGGAAATAAACAATTTAAATCTGACTTTGACAGTTTTTCAGGTGAATTTTGTATTTTAAAATGTGATGGAAACATGAGTCCAGGAAGTTGTAAAGATAGGAAAAAGTGTAAAATGAGTCCAGAACTAATAACACTTTATATTTAGACATTAGTAACGCGTTTTAACAACTTAATAGCAGAGCTCGTAAAATGGGCTCAATCATTCAAATGCACTCCCAAGCAACTTACAAGAGTGGACCCTCCTGAAGTTGTGTCCAAGCTCTCTCATGCTGCAGATTAAGACGACTCTCGATCGCTACTAAGGGTTCTTGTTGGATAATTTGTAGCTTGGTCGAGAAAAGAATACAAAAGAGAGCTGTTCTTATTTTGTTTTGCTGATTCCCTTTTGCATCGAGTCCTCGGGCAACCGGAATTCTGCTGACTTTGAGTGATACGGGACCCAACCTTGCGAGTTCTGCTAAGCAGAGTAATAGAAATGCAGCTAGACTTGGGGAATGCCCTCGGGTCCTTTCGAGAGCACAGCCTTCATCGTCTTCATCATTCCTGGTATAAGGCCCACATGCTTGTCCACGCACTGGACCGCACAGCGCTCAAATTGATCGGTGTATTTGGCTATTTGGTCTTCGTTGGGATTGGGTGGCATCTTCACCTTAACATCGTCGTTACATTGCTAAGAAAAATAAATAATTAATTAATAGGTAACAGAAATTGATGTGTTAAATATTTGAACATACCATGACGCAACGCTGCAGTCTTCCCTGAAACTCTCCCAGTTCGTGTTGGACATAATTTTGTGCTCTTGTCATGGGGGTTGAGCAGCGATCGACGCACCTTTGGACGCTGTCCGCGGAGGAGGTTCCATCCTGACAGCACTTGGCTGCGCACAGATGCATCTCATTCTGGTTAGGATAAGGAGTGATGAATCAATGCCGAATCATGCTCAAGGTGGTTGTTATTTACCTGCATCCTGCGCAGGTGTGTCTTGTCCATGTCTTCGATGGCCTCCGTCACGGCGGACTCGATGCGTTGACGCTGTGCCTGGATCATGTTGCTAATTTAAATCCAGATTAACGCCAAAAAACTGATTTCGTAATATCAAAATAAATGCCGGCAGCGTGTTTTTCGTAATCCTAGCGATGCGCCAGCCCAGCTGTGACTTATCGATTATTGTCTTATATTGATTAATTCCCATCAAAAGCATCGATGTTTCTTCGCGGGATGTTTAAAATTTTTAAAATGTTCTCCAAAAAACAATTAATCTAAATTTTTACCACATTTGATAAATGAAACAATTAAGTTTGGACTACATCAAAGTGCGACTTGAGCAGACGGGTATTGTCTATGACTTCGGTTTCAACCTTAATGGCAGACTTGATCCGTTGGACGTTGTTGCATTAAAACTGATTCGAAATGTCAAATTAAATGCGGCATTCTAGCGATGTGCCAGCCCAGCTGATCAATCGATAAATGCTTATCGGGAACGTACCCTCTTCTTACTGATTATTTTCCCATTTGTTTTTCTTGTTTGCCGAAAATATTGAATAAAAGCGATGTCCTTGCTGCAAAAACTAAGCAAAACAGCCCTCCAGGTGGGCTCCTTCACTGGCCGCCGACGGATTCCGGTGACCTTACGCTTGCTGAGCGGAGAAACGGACAAAACACCTGCGGTGAAGGCGGATGCTCCCGCGGAGACTTCGGAGGAGAGCAGCGGAAGCAAGGGAGGATTCGCCCGTGCCTTCGACAAGTACACGGCTCCCGTCACGCCCGAGCAGCCACCGGAGGACAATCAAACCTTCGCTTCTTTGTTGAGGAACTCCAAGTTCGTGGATGTGAGTAGTGGCAGAGTATTCCTAATTTGGTTTATGTAATAACCCCTTAAATTCCGGGAGCAGCTGGGCAGCGCTGAGGGCAAGGTGGTCAGTGGCAAGATTTTCCATGTGGTAGGTGACGATCTCTACATAGACTTTGGCTGGAAGTTTCACTGCGTCTGCACTCGTCCGGCTCGCAATGCTAGGTGAGAGATTACTTTTACTCCAATATAAAATGTAATTAAACCATTTCCATTCGCCCACAGCGATTATGTCAAGGGTGCCCGCGTTCGCCTGCGCGTCAAGGACCTGGAGCTGTCCACCCGTTTCCTGGGCTCATCCAAGGATATAACCATCCTAGAAGCCGACTGCCATCTGCTAGGCCTTCTGTCCTCGCCCACCCGCCAGTCGACAGCCAGAACGGCGCCCAAGATCGAAGACATCCTTTAAGTAATTTATTCTGTGCATTAAACCAAGGTTCGTTAATCGTTACGTCTTCTCCCCGTCCTGCTTTGTCGTAAACTGGAACACCTCGTAGTGGTGGTTAAGCTCCCGCACTGTGTGCAGCTGAAATCTTGTGGCGAGGGCCCCGTTCTCAGAGCTCCTCAGAAAAAACACCCTTTTCGCTCGGCTGTGAACCAAGGCCATGGAGCACATTAGGCAGGGTTCCTGCAGTAGGTACACATCGTAGCCGGTGCACAGATAGGGTCCGAACTTGACCAAGTTGTCGGCTCCCTGAGCCTGCTGCTGCTGGGGCACTTCGTCACTTCTCCTGGTCTCCGCTCCGATTTGCAGGTCTTTGTACTTCTCGTCTTTGCTCAGGTAATCATAGTAGGCTGTGGGAATGCCTCGCAGTGTGGTTTCCGCTCCAGGTTCGGAATCCTCGGCGAAAGTCATGTGTGTTTCAGTGGCACCTCCCTGCTGGCTGCGTGCCACATAATCTACAAGCAGCATACTGCAGTGCTCATGCGGACTGTAGGACTCTCCACCTCCAGCGATGGCCACCACGCTGGGATTTCGCGGGTCCACACAAATACCCACTGGCCGACCGGCATTCACATCCCGCGAGAGCCTCGCTAGCAGCTGGGCCATCCGCTTGTGGAATCGGCGTTGTTCGGAGCTGAAGTTGCTGCCGTTCCGTAGGGACTCCGAGTAGTGGTTCGGGTGGAACTTGCAGGGCCAATGCCGCAGAGTCTTCTCGTACTGAACCCGCAGCCGGGGCATGCGTTCCGGCACCTCCACCACACGCACTCCGTGGCACAGGGCTCGGAGCACGTGTTCCGAGAAAGCAAAGCGCTGCAGGTGCTGCTCCAGGGTCTGCGATGCCTCGATATCGGAGCTGGGACAGATCAGCACGCTGCGGTCGTGAACGCGCTTCAGGTGTTGGAAGTGCGGCAGCTTCTGGGACAACTCCTGGATCACCGCCTGCAGCTGCTGCTTCGTCTCCAATTGGCAGCTGTGCGCCCTTATCAGCTCTATGTCCCGATCGAACTCATCGGACAGAATGGCCCGGATCCCGGTGATGTCCTCGTCCACGGTGGGGCTGAGGGATTGCCGCCGTGCACGCTTAACCGGAGGCGAAGCAGTTAGATCCATTTATTTGTTTAATTTTAGGGTTGTTGATAATATATAAATACGTTTTTTTTTCTAAAGATGATATTTTTTATCGTGATTTTTTGTTTGCTGAAATATCGAAATTGCGATATTTGTATTTAATATAAATTTTTTTGCCGCAAGGAAAATTTTGCGATTGTCAATTCACTTTATTTAATTTATTTAACACATAGCCTAAAAAAAGTTTTATATTTTCATAATTAATATTCACCTCTTTTCCATGGCCTTTGATACGATATTTTTAAAATTAAGTTCTGACCTATTTAATTTCCCTGCAGTGCTGCCAACTCTTTTGAAAAATAATAATGCAGAATAGTGATGGTAGCTTAAAATTGGCTTCATTAATATTTATGTAGTTTTTAAATATTTCTTATATTTTTTTGTTAGTCTGCATGACCTATACTGATTTAAAAGTGAAAAATGCAGCGGAGGGGCAGTCCTTTTTAATTTAATTTTTTAATTTCTTTTAAATCCATACATAATTAAATAATTCGAATAAAATAACTAAATAAAAGTAAAAGTTATCTTGAAATTACCCGGTAGCATCGAATTCAAAATTTAAAAGAAAATTATTGTTTTAATTGTTAATTTGTATTATATATCATAGCCACAATACAAAAGTTATTGCTGTTAAATGAACTAAATGAGTCTTGACCACTATTTTTATTTTATTTAAACTCGTAAATTTTTTAAACATTTATTTTAAATATCCCTAAATATAAAAATATTTTAATTTCAGCTTAAAATATTAAATATAATCTGCAACGTGTAGTATACCCTTTAACTTTAACGAAAAGCCAAGTTTAAGTTTTCAAAGCCAAACTTAAAGGATGTACCAAAAAGGAAACGAAACATAAGATGATCGATATGAGGACTATTTACTGCTCTCAGAGCCCTTTGTTTTGTTTGAAGGTCACTTCAAAATTACTAATGTATTATAAGGCAAAACAAAAATGTGTCTGAAGGGTTTTTGCGGCTACTTTTCCCTGTACATTGGCTGCGTTGTCATCGGAGTGGCCGGCGTGATTGAGGCGGTGATGGTCTTTTCCGTGGCCCTCTTCGAGCTCGTGAAAAGTCAACAGCATTATCTTATGCTCAAGGGGATTGCTATGATCTTTGCTGTGGTCTTTGGCTTGGGCAGGATAATCCTGCTCTTCGGCACGATGTGGGTGAGTGTGAGGTCTTGATCATGCGGTTGCTAAGAGTGTCTTAGGTGCCGTTTCATTTGACAGGACAGGTGCTGGGCCATATTGTTGGCTTTTATCGTTGGAATCGCGTCCTTCGTCCTGCTGGTCGCTACGGTGTATTTCGTTTGCGATATGAAGCATGAAATTGTGTTCTGGTTGTTCGGCTCCATCCTAATCATACGTAGGTCAAGTTTTCGTGCATAGCCTGATTTTAAATGCTTTCTTACCCCTTAGTTGAGGTGTATAATCTGTGGCTCATAATCTCCACCTGGTGGTGCTGTCGATCTCTCACGCAGGACTGCTAAGATTCGTTTTAAGCGGTTTTTAAATTATTTAGCAAAGTCTGCAAGCTTTTTAGCCAGGACTTAACTCTTCTTTCGATGTTCGCTGTCACTTTTGGAGCAAAAAAAGCAGTTTTTGACTCTAAAGAAATATTAAAAAAAAATACAAATATTCACAAAAAACGGTTTTATTATTTCCTTTATATTTATGCTTATAAACATAATTAAAACATAAATAATACCCATAAAAATGAAATAATTGCTTCTATTCTGCACTTTTCGGACCACTTTTTGAGATGATAGTTCGAAAATAAAGATAAAAATTAAGCAATGATAGCAAATTTAAAAAAAGCGAAAAATAGCCAAATACATATTTAAGAATATTATATTTTTATTTTTCTAATAATTTTCCCTCATCCCTAGAAGGCCCACCAGAAGAAATTTAAAATTAACGGAGTAATTTTAAATAACGGGAATAACGGGTTAGTAAAAAACCTGCCGTAACTGTTCGCACCGTTGGAAGAGCGACTATACTCTCCCCGTGAGGGCGGCTGGAAGCAGGTCCCAGTAGGTCATGTCTCTGCTGAGGATGCTGACGAATGGTAGTCGGAAGGGGAGAAGAAAACTCCTGCCTAAAAAATTACCCCAATCCAAGGTGGTACAGCATATGCCGGGGGATGCGTGTCCGGGGGGTGCCTGGACATTAGTATGCGTACTCTGGTGGACCGGCCGACCCATCAGTTTTAACTTACCACGGCTTACCACGGTATGCGGGATCTTTCGTGGCGGACCATCCCCAGCCGCTCATACTCGTGAGAACACAAATGAACAAGAATGCAAAAAATAAACAAACCATAGGTGACCGCCAAACCTCAAAGGCGGTAGGGGACATCCCCCTCAATGAGACGAACTCGAAGACGCTTAGCGGTCGAGCGCTTAAGAAGGAAGAGGAGAGCTCCTCGGAGCGCCTTCATCCGGGGGCCGGTTTCGGCTGGCATCAAGGAGGAGTGAGGGTAATCGCGTGCAAAAGACGCGGATTCGTACGCGTCTATAAGGTCGACGCCAAGCCGGGCCGAAAAAAGGATATGCCCGACCTAGAGAGACCTCAGATCGACGATGACATTCTGGAGGGCTACGTCTCCGAGGAGCGCGAACTGGCGAGGGGCTCTCGCGATGTGGGAATGTCCGAGGAGGAGGATAGAGTGGACGACCCGTCCTCGGACGCTGATATTACTTTGGTGGAGGCTAAGGTCCAGAATGTCTCTGACGTTCCTGCAGATAAACCTCCACCACAGTAAAGCAGCTTCCTCATCCAGGAGCCCTGGATCTGTGGCAACAAAAACCAAGGGTTGAGGGCAGCCGGCTATAGGCTGTACGCAGCCCCTACAACAGGAAAATCGCGAACCTGCTTACTCGCAAAGAAAGACTTAACTCTTTTTATGCTACCCAATTTCAGCAATGTAGACCTAGTAACAGCATTTCTAGAGGGACCACATGGATCCCTCCGGATATGCTCCGCCTACCCCCAACCCTGAAGCAAGTCATCGAGGACAGCAAAAGGCTGGGCCTGGACTCCATCATCGGGTGCGATGCAAATGCCCATCAACATCAGTGGGACAGTACATATACCAACGATAGGGGTGAGTCTCTTTTTGATTTTATTCTCTCATCAAACCTACTGGTGTCTAATTCGGGGAACGAACCCACCTTTATTACCAAAAACCGAAGGGAGGTACTAGAATCACCCTTCTTACTGAATCCCTGAAGGACTCTCTGAAGTCGTGGAGAGTGCTGGAGAAGCACTCATTCTCTGACCATAGGTACATCCAATTCACACTAGGCTTCGATGGGTTCAACCCAGTCACTTTCCGGAACCCCCGGAGGACTGACTGGGAGAAATATAGATCCCAGCTGAGTAAGATCCTTACACCCCCTCCAGCCCCAACCCACTCTTCTGTTCGGAGGGGTTGGAGCACGGCTCTAGATAGGTTCTGCCCCCGTAGTAAGAATGGGGGGAAGACTGGGAAGAATCCACCATGGTGGTGTAAGGCATTAGGCTGCCTCTTTTTAAGTCAACTCAAATAAATTATTAAGATGAATTGATATATAATACAATAAAATTAACTGCATTAAAATCTTTCATCAAGTTTCTCTAAAATCAGTGCTTGAACTGGTTAGCGAAAAATTGACTTCTGTTTGTGTCACGAGCGAACTCCTTAAATTTTTGTAATTATCTTGAGAACGAGCAATTGTCCGAAGTCGATCTTAACATCAATTATAGTGCTAACCATGAGATATAAGTTTCAAATTTTGTAAAATAAAAATAAAGTCTTGGAAGATGTTTCTTTAAGTTTGACACCTGAGAATTGCCCATATATTCAAAAATCCAGAATTCCCGCTTTCCTCAATTCTCAATTTTTTCCGCATCTCTGATCTTCAAAATTAGCCAAATTTTGACGGAAAAAAAGCTAAAGTGGCAGGCTTGACTCCAAGTCAATCCCCAGTTGCGTATCTGTAAGATACAACTGCCAGTCGCGCAACTGGCCAAGTCTATGTCGATCCCGGAGCGCTCGAGCTCCCCCAGCGCGTGAGCGTGTGTGTGTCGATTAAAAGAAAAGGCAACCGAGCGAGAGGCAAAAAAATATATATGAAAAAATATAAATACGAGAAGTGTACCTGTGTGAGCCGCCTCGGCAGTGTTGTTGTTTCTGTTTCACTTGGCGCAATTAGAAGTAACGGTGCGAAGGTGATTTGCACGGGAGAAACTGGAAAATCAGCGAGGCGCGATCAGTAATTTCGGTGAATTTTCCTTTTGGTTTTGTTTTCGTTTCGCAACCAGTGAGAAGAGCCATCCGAAGCCATCCATTTAATTCAATCAACGATCTGTGGATCAACCTGAGGCCGTTGCCGCGTGTGTGGCTTGGCCAAGCGTTCTAAGCGCAAACAAATGCTGAATACGAAAAGATACGAAAACACATCCAACGGATACAAGTTCGCGAGCCGGTTTAGTCATCAGCCCCAGAAGCCGGGGAGGCGAGCTGCGCAGCTTTGAGATACATTCACGCTCCTCAACAGCTGTTGTTGGCTGCAATGCCACCGCACCTGGATCCCCATATTTGCCCTGCCTTGGAGCCTCGCGATAAGATATCGCTAAATACCAGCTAAAATAAAAAATAAGAAAACCAAAAAGAAAAACAAAATAAAAAGAAGGTGGAACGACGGGAAAAGTCGCACAGTGTTCTCGGTGCCAGTGTTTAAAGTTAAATCGCGCGTTTATCTTATCGGCAGTCGGTCGGTCATTGATTGAGCTTTGCCTTTCCGCTCCCAGTCGGCCGCGGCGGTGAAGTCATTCCTTCAGATACAGTATCTACACGCTACGATATCTAATGCAGCAGCCATAAAGGCCAAAGCCAGTCGTCTCTATATTTAGACAGAGAGCCGAGAGCCGGGGAAACCCAAGCTGACCAAACCGAAAACCAAGACACTCGTAAATCAAGACACTGGAGAGGACAAAGATGGACATAGAATCCGATTCGGACACCTCCGAGAGATGGGAGGACTTTTTTGGTAAGCGGGCGGGATCACTGAACTCCTTCTTCGTGCAGAAGAGCACTGACATGACTCAAAAGGCACCGGGAGAAATGTATCTGTGACTTAACCTTCAGTCAGTGCAAACCTTTCATAGAATCATGTTTTTATTTCGAAAATATTTGAGCTGTAGGAGTTGTAAGGGACTTATGTTTTGGCCAACAAGCTTATTTTATTATTTGTAAGTGAATTATTGCATTTGGAAAACAACTTAGGGTATATTTGTTGTACTTCAAATAAAGTGTTTTAGTTAACTACAACTTTGTGTCATTCTTTGAGTTAATAACAGTAATAAATAATAATAAACCGACTTAATAAACACAAATACAAAATTAAAGGAAACCTAAACTATGACAAGAAAAAAAACCAAAATTAAGAGGCAAGTAAGAAAGACAATAATCTTTTGTGTGAATTTATATGTCTGATTCCAAGTCAGCTTGCAGCATGAAAATATAATAATTTCATATCAGATTATATACATATATGGTTCCTGATTATGTTAAAAAGGCTTCTTCACATTCTATGTACTATATATTCCGATCAGAGAAATGTAGCTTAAGCAAGCTTTATTTTTTGAGGGTAACAAGGTACAAGTTAGAGTTAATAACTGTTTAAAAAAGAATTAACCTGATAAAGGACTCACATCTGACCTTAACCCACCTCAAAGGCTTCCCTTATTGGAATGTGACAAGTGTCAGTAAAGATTTTTGAAAAAAAATCTTATCTCACGTTGAGTTTCTTTCTGTGTCGCGAGATTCTACGCATTCCCGAAGAACTCCCGATATGGACATGCGTGCAAGAACTGACCATCGTTTTGCCTTTCTTTGGCTTGACTTGGACTGGACTTGGTTGGAGGCGATTGCATTCGGTGGCTCTGTGGCTTGGTGGCTCCGTTCCGTTCCCATAACTGTACAACGAGGGGGGAGGGCCGCGAAAAATGAAATAAAATAAGAAATAAGGTAACAACCCACTGCTGAGTGGTGGCATTGCGTGAATTTTGCGGTGTAACGGGTTCGCTTTGTTTCTGCATTCCGCTTTGCACACAAAGTCCGAATCTTTTGGCATTATTTAAGCGCTCGAAAAGTCGGCCGTAATGAAATTTAATGATAATACATAATTTCGGGCTTTTGACCCACATTACCATACAAGTGTGGCCCAAGAAAGGGTCCGTCCGTGTCTCGGGATTTGCAATTTATGTTTTGGGGCGGCGGCTCCTCCATGCGGTTTGCTGACCCACTTTAATTGTGACGATTCCGATTTGCCTCAGTCGCAGAGACCTTCCAGGCCCTCGCCCTCGCCCTCACTCCTAGTCTGCTGTTGCATTTGTTTTCCTCCTCGTCGAAAGCTTTCATTCAATTAGTGCATTAGTCACAAAGTCATTGTGTCGAGCGTGTGTATTGGGTTTTTCGTTGACGTTCCTCATGATAATTGCATGTTCGCTAACAGCGTGCTGTTAGATAAGGTTTCTGTTCATTAAAGTCAGATTAAGTGGGAGTAAGATGCAACAAGTAAGAAAGTCAAGGCGTATGTTAAATACATTTTAAAGTGCCATTTGACAAATAGGGAAGCCACCGCTGACTCTGGCTTGTTAGTTAACTCCAGGTTAACCCGAGGGTTTGATAGAAAACACCAGGTTAGATTTAAGGTTAAGTAAGAAAGTTATTTCATTGCTAGTTAACACCATGTTAAAGAGAGGGTTAAATAGGTTACTGTTAGATAAAGTTACTCTTATGTATGTATATACCCGACTCTGTTAGTTAACCCCAGGAAATAGCGGGAAAGGGATTAGAACAAGAAAGAGAAACAGCAGCTGTAAGATAAGGTTAGTTATTAAGTTATATCTCTGGAGGTCATTGCAGCAGTCAGATAAAGTGACCCGCAACAATTCATTTTAGTTGACCCCTGGTTAATGTAGGTGTAAGATTCTACAATTAAGAAAGCTACAGAGAATAGTGTTCAACTGTAAAACACTTGGTAACCAAAACCGTATGCATTAAACTATATAATTATACAATTGTATTTAGTTTGGGTAAAAGTCAACAAGTCAGAAAGTCAGTCAGTTAAGACAAACAAAACAGGTTAAGGTAAATAAGAGAGATGTTTAAATCATAGAACATAATATTCAATAAAAAGGAACTTATATTCATAGAAAAAATAATAAGTGTATCAATGAAATGACTAATATTTAACAGAAAATATATTTTTATAGACTTTCATTCAAGTTTTTACCCATGAGTTATACCAGCACGCGTTATATGATTGATTACAGTAGTGGAGACTCCAGTAGAACCCAGCGCAACCCATTGCAACACAGCTAGAGGCTTTTGTGATATCAATTATAAAGCTACTTATGAGTAGTCTCCTGGCTGGCTCTCAATGAATCATAAGAGATACTCCGGGTCAGTAACGAGGCAATAAAGGGCTTGTTCTCCCGATCTCCCCCAGCTTAGGGGGCAAATACAAAAGCCCCCCAGAGCAACAGATAAAGACTCGGGTGCGAGTGGCTGACATTTGAAAGAGACCACCGAACGTGACTGCATCTGAGGCCTGCTGCAGGTCCAGATTGCATCGGGACCTATAAATAGAACCACCGAAAGATATCGCCGGCAGTTGACCGCATGGCCTATCAAATGTCACCAAGTCCTCACAGTCTTCAGTTTCCCCGGGTCTTTCTTTTCACATTTTGCCTCATGTTTGCCTCTTCAATTTTCCCCCGACAAACAAACAAAACGGAGGAGAGACATTTTCGGTTTGTTGGCTGTGGACACAAGTGTATAGTGTGTTCAGGTCAAGTCGGTGGATTATTACCTCTCATAACTGGCGAGTGGAGTGAAGTGGAGGGGGCACAACCACAGACACCACGGGAGTCGGAGTCTCCTCGGCTCATTCGATACTGTCGCCGATTGTGATCTGAAGAAACCTTTCTGCGGTTGCGTTGCCCTTTTTGTCGTCTGTGACATTTATTCGACGACTGGCCTGCGTTTCATATTTTGTTTATTCAACAAATACTAATAGATATAGATATCGATGGTCGACGGACTAAGGAATTGATAAGATTGCCCCGCAGCTATTTATTGACTCTCTGATAATGCCGACAAGGCCAGAAGTTATGTACTAGCCATGGGCATAGTCATGGGCATGGGCGGTGTAGTCGCAATTGAAATTCCAAAAATGTTAAGAGGTCAGTTTCGCACTGCTCCACTTCCGCTGCCGGCGAAGGGCAGAAGGTCTTCTCTCAATTAAGGCAATTTACAAAGTTCAGCGAATTAACCGCCGGCGACAAAGAGTTTGGTTTCATAATCGGTCAGCGGGTTCATTGGCCAATTGGATGTTAATGCCATTACCTCATCCAGG
Organism: Drosophila nikananu; assembly: GCA_008042635.1. Taxonomy (NCBI): domain Eukaryota; kingdom Metazoa; phylum Arthropoda; class Insecta; order Diptera; family Drosophilidae; genus Drosophila; species Drosophila nikananu. The sequence goes on from VNJV01013103.1 coordinate 83,867, forward strand.
CTATGGAGAGTCAACCAGAGATCGGAAATAGTTGTCAAGTGGAAAAGGAGGAATTGAATATTGAAATTGAAATAATTTTAATTTTCTATGAAATTCTTAAGATTTAGTTTGGCTAAAACTTTACTTACAGCCAGAGCCGCAACCTGGCCATAAGTCTTGCCCCTCTAATTGCCTAAGTCCCAGCTCCAGCTCCAGCTCCAGAGACTTAGCCAGACTGTTGGATTTTTGAGTTGGAGTTGAAGTTGGAGCTGGAAACGGAGTTGAAGTTGAAGTTGAAGCCCAAGTCATATCCCAGAACCAGACCAGACCTGAAGTGATCTGTGTGTGGGCTGGCCGTCTGATGGCTGTCGACGTCCATGGAAGTTCTCTCAGCAGCGAGCAGAGCGGTGCCCTCTACGGTTCTCTAATTGCATTTCTCTCAGTGCAAAGACTGCCATTGTGGGCGTTGCAGAAGGTCGTAAAACCCGGGTATTGTGCACGCACGTCCCGAAAGGTTTCCTCAATGGAGTTTTGAGAGTGTCTGTCTAGCAACATATACTCTTAGCCCTTAATTGGGACTTTGAAAATCGGAGGTACTTACTTAAATGATGTTTGTCATAAACCAATGGAAAAAAGCTTACAAGATAACAAACCTTTTAGCGGATGCTGAAGAATTGGGGTTTTCTAAATGTAAAATGCAAATGTAAATAAGTATAATTTAAATTATTATTGGTTTGATTATTTTAATGACTATCCATTTTAAATACTTTAAGATTTTTTCAAATTTCAAAGAGGAATAACGATTTCTGTGATACTTCTGTTAGTAACATGACCATTTATTGCTACTTTAAAGTTTAAATATACAAAAATTTTATATTTTTTAGAGGTTGGTAAATTTATAATGAAAACCTAAAGTTTAAACAGGACTTAATTATTAATTATCCAATAAAGGGTGTGGTACCTTTCTTTTTGAACATCCTTTATAGTAACGATACCTCTGTTAGTACCATTGCTTTTATTGTCATAAAATCTATAGAAAAATCATAGTTTTCATAAGGGTATTCAGTTCTTGGTGCTCAAAAGGAATGTTGCAAAGAGCCTGGCACATTTTTCGTAGTTTCTATGAGCCGCTGTTGCAACTCCGCCGGCCTTAATGAACGCTCTTGCAACTCGGCATCGGCATCCATCCCGCTCACAATTCTATTTGGCAGCAGATTTACAACTTCCTTGCCAAAATGCCATTTGCTTTGGCAATTTACGCCCACCGCTGGCGGGATAAGCGGGCTAAGAGGACATGGGCACCTCTGACATGCACTTAAGCCGCTTAGAACCCACATGCGAGTATGTGGCATGAGTGTGTGTGTGAGTTACGTTACTCGCATTTCGGGTATCGATAGGCCCGGCATGATCGTGAGTCATGAGCATTAATCGGGAAAAGAGAGTGACGGGTGAGCTTGTGAACAGTTATTTTATCAAGCTTCGTTTCTAGTGAAAGTCATCGCTCTTGTCACTGCACTCTCTCGCTTGCTCTCTTCCCCTGCCGTTTCTCCCACCTTCTTTCCATTCCATTTCACTGAGCAGGCTCAGTCCCCCCTCTGACTGCAGCGAAATGCAGTGGAGAATCTTTCACGCTTGGAGACTTTGCCCTCTCAGGCCATCTCACTTGCTCTTGATGGCTGGCGCTTAAGCCATCTCGCTCTCGCTGACACACTTTCGCTTTCATCGAATGCACTCGTCGAATGCTGACATAATGCTCCTCGATTTGCATTTAATGCTAAACGATTATTAATCGGTTCATGCAGAGAAAGAAACAAGGTTAGGTTTCAAAAGAATATAAGTTCATATTTGTGAAATTTGTATTCATATTAATTTTCTGAAAGGAGAAATCAATTTCTTAAGGTTTTTCCTTTGTTTTATAAAAAATGCATGCAGAAAAAGAAAATTTCCGGTTTATAAAATATTTTTAATAATTTATTAATAATAATAATATGAAAAGGTAAAACCTGTTGTCATAAAATTTCTTTCTTTTTTTTATTAAATCTTTTTAAAATTGTCATCTTAAATTTAGTAATCATATATTACAATTAAATTATTAACACCATCCTAGTTTTACGCTTTTCTGTGATATTTTCAGGCACTGTAGCTCTGTGTGTGTACTTCAAATGTGAATTGATAAGATTGCATTGAAGATTAAGGCATTCATTCATACTTTAATTTAGATTTCCACAGTTTTCGTTGAACATAGAAACACAATGGCTGTCAGTTGTTCGTTTATTTAATCGTTAAATCTACAAATGTCGGGTCGTTATTTCGCTTTTTCCCCCTAGATGAGGCGAAGCTCCATTTCTTTGATTAATTATCCCCCATGCCGTACGAAATTGGGTCATTGCAAATGCCAAAACCAAGTCAGCGGGAGATGGAGTGAATGTGCCTAGGGGGTATCAAACACAAACTTTCTTGACCGCATTTTTAGGCCCACAGCGAGGGGTGGCCTAAAACCCGAGTCAAGGTCACTTACGATCACTAAACACTTTCTACGCAGAAAACTTTAAATGGGATTTTATATTTGCTAATTGATTTACAGCTGGGTGAGTCACCCCAAATGCTTTTATTGCTGAGGTAATTAAATAGCACCAAAAAGTATATTTACGTTCTTGCCATAATAGCCCATTCGAGGCACTTGACCAAGCTCGCGCAAATAAATTCCAAACTAAATATATATATCCTCACTATATATTTAAGCTGAGTGCAAAATTAAGACGAAAAAGGCAATTCTTCTCCATCGATCTTTCTTAATGCCAGTCAATGAGCTTCCGCATTGCCTTAGATCTCGCTGGCTTTTATTGCGAACATAATGTGTATAATCAATGGAAATTTCTATACCTATCATTTCTATACAATAGAGAAGCAATGGAAATTTTCCCACTGGAGAGTATTTGAAAGGTATACATACATACATATATACATACCTTTTAATATACTCGTATCATTATTTTAATTGAATTATTGTCTGCAACCAATTAAAGTCAACGAGTCAAGCGGCTTCAACGATGACATTGATCCGTGGCATTGAAACTTCCGACTGTCTTACAGTTCTGAAACGCACTGTATCGCACAAATACCTCAAGCACTTGGGGTGTAACGAAGTTTACGAGCCGACAACCTTCAAATGTCAGCGACTGTTTTACATTGAGCCTCTGCTTCGAGCCCAGAGTTAAGGTGTAAAATGCAAACGTACGAGTTAAACAGTAATAAAAACAAAAACAGAAATTAAAAAATCAAAGACCCCAAAGGGGGAGTGAGTGTCTGGGAAATTCCGTCGGAAAAACGCAGTCACTCGTTACGTTGTCTCACATTTCACGCCGTCGTTGTCGTTTGCAAATCAAACAAAGCCACAGTCTGGACATTGTTAAAATATTCATGTGCTGGCAAATATTGTTTACCTTTGGCCAAACATACCTGGGCAAACACAGCTGTTTCTGAGACAGCCCACCTCCAAGCCAAACCGAAACAAATTGCGTTAGAATTGTTGTTTGTTTTTCTCTCAAAAGCCGAACTCATGCAAAATTCTCTGAACCAAAAAATCACTGAAAATATGTGTGCGCTGTTGAACAGGTTTTCAATTTTTTGTGTTTTTATTTTTCCTCTCTGCCTTGTTTGGCGCAAAAGTTCAACAAAATTGAGGCGAGGAAAAAAATAAAAATAAAAATAAAATGAAAGAGAGCGAGGGGAAAAACGTGAGCAGCCGTGAAAAGCAAACAATGAGAAGCAAGAACCTGAACTTTGCTCAAGCCAAAACGAAAAGGCTGCTTACGTAAGATCTTTAAACGCGGCTTTATACCCAAGAAAAGAGAACAAATTATATTGGTAACCGATCTTTGGGCAGTGAAGAATTACATTCCTCGTAAATTACAAGAAATATGACTGGTAATTAAGATTTCAGTGGCATTGAGACGCCGATTACTTGGGCTTTAAGCTGGTAGCAAGGTAGCAATTTTCCTAAATAACTTTTGTGCTTCATAATTACAGTATTTAATCATTTTCTGGGTCTGTTGGATGGTTTCTAATCTGTTTAAAGTGTTTAATAAAGAAGCACATAAATTAAGTTTACTATTTTTCAATATTTAGAATGATTTTTGATGTCTATTTAAACATTTTAGTTATTTTAATTTTTATTTCCCAATCAATCTAGAGTTAATAGATCTTTAATTAGGGATACCAAACTGCGATGAACGATGAATAATCACACGATAACTTTTGGAAAATAATTTTCGGTTATCGAACATTAGATATATAATAACTTAAACTTGTATCCTAGGACAAAAAACTCATTTGCCAATCACAGTTTAATGTTTGATCTTTTATCGATATTTAATTAAAGATCACAAAAAAGAAATGATTACTCTCAGGTATTATCGAAAATTGCCAAATCGAAATTGCAAGAAAAACATTTCCCAATCAGAGTTTAATGTGTGATCTCTTATCGTTATTTTATTAATAATTACACGAAGGCGATGACTGATCACTTTCAGTTGCCATCGAAAATCTCAAAGTCGAAATAGTAAAAAAAACATTTTCCAATTATACTTTAATGTGTGATCTTTTATCGATATTTGATTCATAATCACCTGGCAGATGACGGTGATCGCAGGCATTTATCTCTCTGCTCTTCGGATCCCGAGTTTCCAGTTTCTCGGGGCACTTTTGCACCCAGGCCACGCCCCTCGCACCCACGCCCACCTGCTAAATGCCAGTATGGGAGATATTTTTGCATAATTTTCGAATTAAAAACTAACAGAAAAGCGTGTTTGCATAATGGCATTTCCTAACGGCGATGACTCTATAACCGAACGGGTGCTGCAGAAAAATGCAGAAAGAGTGCCGAATTTGCATAGAGAGGCGTCTGCCAGCCAGATTTATGCCCAAAAAAGCGGCGACGGTATCGATGGATGGTCGGTGGTAACACGGTAAAACTGGCTATAACCTGCCAGCCATGGCCATATCACTCAACGGTCTGTTTGAGCAATCTGCGTGATCAACACACGACGCTAATGTACAGATCATGAGCACTGATTGCGCCTGCTGCATGAAAATCGGAAAACTCGTTGTCGTCTGCACTCTGCACGGTCTGCCGTCTGTAAGTAAGTGCAGTGGGTATATGTGTACATATGTGATACCCAGTAACTTGTTCTCCCATATAATAGTCATGATCATCATGATCGCCGCTCGCTCGCTGGTTCTCTCTCCTCCTATTAATTCCCTCCACAATCTGGGCGGCATATCATGTCAAAAATTACAAAGACTCGCTTGTTCAGAGAGGGCGAGGGGGCTGGGTCAGCTCCGTCCCGGCTGGGTCCAGTGTTCGTACAGCATCCAACGAGTGTGTGTGCAGTTCGGAATTTATGAGTTTGCTTTGCGTACCGACGCCGCTCTAATTAATTCGAACGATCGGAGCTTCGGGGCCCATGACCTGTGCACCCGTTTCCCCACAGACCCGGAATATTTGCCCGGGAAATTAACGCCGTGCCTTTCGAGGGCTCATTAAAAAAGGCAAGCAGCGTGACCGGCACTACGGATACCCTCTAATTGTTCATTAGGGCATGAATGCCATAGGAAACACTTGGAGAAAAAATATATATAATAGATAATTAGGTGTTATATACAATTCAAGGGAGGTTCTGTCATTTGCATTTAGTTTAGACTATCATTATAAGAACTTGTAACTTTCTATAGAACGCTGTAACTTTATAGCACATTTGAGTGAAATTTCCATTTGAATTTCTATTTATGTGTGTATCTTCACTTCTATTTTTTATAATTACATTGAAATCGCACTTAATTTGTTTCAGTGCACAACCTTAACCTTCACCTTCGATCTAGGCCGGGCCCCAAAAACACACAATTTGTGTGTCGCTGGCTTTTGTGGGCTTTGTAATTTAAATGAATTTGTATTTAACAACATTATTCCGCGTGATGACGGGCCTGGCATTGGCCAACGTGGCGTATGATTTTAATGATGCCCGGCCAAGTCTAAGGTTACACCGCGCCGCTCATTGTTGTAATTCGAGTCGGTTCTCAAGTTCGCTGGGTCGGGATGGATTTCCTACATTCATTCCATTGCGATTATTGAACGATTACGCTGGGGGCCGGCGGCCAATCCATTCGGCAACAAATTGTGCGGACATGCGGGAAAAATGGGGAAAAAAGTGAAAGACTTAGTTGGTCGTGATAACACGTATTCCACAAACAAGGCGCGCATGCGTGGTGCAGCCTGCTGCCACGCCCCATCGATATTACTGCAACTGCAAGTTCAGATTTAGTTGCTTTTCTTCGCTGTGTTTTTTGTATTTCTTCGTAGTTTTTTCCTTCATCTTTGGCACGTCTCTGGACGCTCGGAGCAGAGGCAACACCCACTCGATATGACCGGCGGAGGTTTATCTCTTTGCGGCTCGCTGCACACTCTCATTTGGTGGCACTGCCAGTTTTTATGACCTCTCCAAGAAAAGCAGAAAATCGAACAAAAAGCTGTAGAGAAAAAAAAGGAAAAGATCACGGTTACGCCTCTTGAGTCAGGTGCCCCGAACAAAAGCTCGGATTTCGGTTTAATGGCCCTGCTAAGGCTACGGCTAAGGCTTGTACACATTTTTCTACTCTTTTTTTACGGCCAGCATATACATAAATCCCAGACGCGTTTGACTTGGCCCATTTGGACACTTTGTTGTCCAGAGAGAGAGATCCCAATTGGTCTTGTAAGACCTTATCTATAGAATCACACTTTCCAAAGCTCATGTTAAGCGCTGGGAATTTGATTTACAAGACCCATTTGAATTCATTATTGCTAGGATTATTTATGGGGCCACATTAAGGTGATAAACTTGGGACATCCAGCTGAGAGACGTCAAGTTAACCGCATTGGTAACATTGTGTGGGGTTTCTTTGATAGAGATTTACTTGGTTTTGATTTTAAATTTCAATTAAAATTAATTGGTTAATATATTAGAGGAATTTCAATGGAATCTATGTCATAATTACCTAACAATGAAGCTCTAAAATGATCTATATACTAAGGAATATAACTCTCCAGGAGATTATACATTAAATAAATAATGGGACATACCTTAAAACTAATAATTAAAGCAATTATAAAAAATTGGTTAACATTTAAGTGCATTGTTATTATATAAAAAAAAAGAAAGAACGCTTTTCTTTAAGTAAACATAGTATTTAATAGACTTTATTTCAGAAATATATAATAAATCTAATTATTTATAAAATAGTCTCAGGGATGTATTTCATAAATATTTAATAGTTCAACATTTAAAAGATGTACAAACTTATTTATCTTATATTGTAATGTTCTACAAGCTTATCTAAATTTTTAAAATTAAAGAAGTACCCCATTGTACCCTTGAAATTCTAAAAAAAAATTCTTATAATTCTTTAAATTCCTTGCCACGCTGCAATTAATTGAACATTTTAATGGCCTTTCTGCTGCCAGTTGCAGAAATCATCTCAAGCGCCATAATGAGCGCTCGTAAAACGCTCACCAAAACTCGCACGTAATGCTCATAAATTCATTTGCATTGGCCGAACATGGGAAAGCAACTCAAAGCATATCTCGACGGTTTGTCGGCACCTTTTGGCTGGATCTTGTTGACACAAATCAAGCTGGAACAAGCTGGCCAACAGGCAACACGAAACAAATCAAATTAAGTCAAATCGATCGCCATTAGCAGTCAGGGCACACGGAGAGCATAAAAAACATAAATGGCCGAGGGGCTCTCGACCGTTTCTTATCGCAGATCGGCGTGGAGTGGGTGAACCCGGGGGTTAACCTCATAATTAGCACCTCTAATTGCTGGCTGCACCTTCGCCCTAATTGGGGTGGAGTAAATAAGGGGATTTGTGTTTATTTTTAAACCTTTTCCACTTGCGCAATCGCGACTCGGTGGCGTATGCGTAATATGTCTCTTTATTTTCTTTCCCTCTTCTTTTGTGGATTATTTTGGGTATTCCGAGTGCATGCTTTCCTTTTATTTGTCAATGTCGTGCAGTTGTCATTACGCCATTATTGTTATTGTTTCGCTTTGCGCTCTCCTCCCGTTTTTATGGTCATAAAAGAGCAAATTGTTTTCGTCTCTTATATAAACCAATTAGCTGCTCTGGCATTTGCATCGAGATGCATAATTTATGAGAGTGCAGAAGACAAGCAATTATTATCCCGCCGAATCCAGAGTCGAGCCGAGAGTCGAAAGTGTGGCAAAAGACATCAAGAAATGCCTGCTCGCACACGAAACCCAGGGCGCAAATGAAGCAATTAAATTCAACAGATGCAGACTCCTAAAAATTATAATTTCATATGTTGAATGCCATGGAATTGAGCGTTTGAGATATTATGTTAATTCCCCGAAGCACGCGGCATAAAAATTTAATTTTGTGTAACTTTAATAGGCCGTAAAGCGTTTAACTTTTGAATTTTAATTGCTCTGCCCCGCGATGATATAAGCCCTGTGGATAAATCATGCTGGTTCTGTGGATGGGATTTGTTTGGCTTTCACACACCGATCCCAGCTGCAGTTCTGGCCGATTTCTTACGGCTGAACACCGGCATTATCTGTGTCTAATGCGGGGCTTTCTTTTATTACCCGGTCTCTTCTTTTTTGTATCTTATTTTGCTGCAGTGTAAAAAATACTGATAATGAATACTGAGTTTATTTTAGGAGTGCTATCGGTTGATTCTATTTTATCCATGAAATACTCAGGTATCCTAAGCAAGCTTACACAGAGTGGTTGTCAGATAATAAGTTTAAGTCAATTTTGGTCTTTCCACGGAGCTTTTTAATTAATTTTCAATTGGAGTTTCATATTTCTTATTCTGTTACATAAAACAGAAATCAGACTTGTGAGTTTTTAATAAATCGATTTTTTAATGAGGCATTACAAGGAGAAAATATCGAATATTATTAAGAGATAATTTATCGATGTGTGACATGCTAGTTGATATACAAATTCATGTTTTAAAGTTTCGAAATAAGTGAAATATATGAATATTCTATTTGATATATTTTTCAGATAAATTCGTATATTTTGCAATAGAATCGATAATTTCGATATCATAAAGATAAATGCTATTTTATCGATATAAAAATTTTCATTTTATCGCACTACTCAATGCTGGTAATACGAAATTTTGGTCGATATTTTATATCATTTGTCCCCTGGATATACAACCATTTTACGATATCCCATTAAGAAACTAAATTAAACCAAGGTTTTTTATTATACATAAAAAAAATTTGGTGAGAAGAAACTTCATTTGAAGAAAACCCAATCAATTTGAGAAATTTTTACTCAAATAAAATACTCAAACGTAAAATACTGCAGAGGAGTATAGAAGTTCTCATTAAATTTACAAAATATGGAAATTGAGGGTTTTATCTTCTCTCCAAATTGAAATTATTTTAAATAAATAGCTAGTTTGATTCTATAACCTACTTCCTTCCCTTATAGATGATAGTTTTAAGTCTGAGATCACATTTCCCTCTATGTACCTTCTCGTTTATGTTCGTGTCATGTTCGGTTTTGGCAAATTCATCTGCAGTTGAGTGGAGCCAAGTATCTGTAAGCTTCTTTTATGGCGGCAGCCGCTTAATTGCTTTTTCTCACCCGTCTAACTCTATTTTGTATTCTCCTTTCTTTGCAGGTAAGCACCACAAGCACACAAATCACCGGCGAGCACCACTGACCCACTTGCTTGGCGACAACAAGTGGCGCCGCCGCCAGCTCCTCAGCCTTCCCGCAGGGCGGCGCATCCGACCAACCAACCATCTCCAGCCTAATCCGAATCGAAACGATCGGATCTGCATGTGGGATATCTTTATTGATATGTGTCACCATTATCGGGGCGCGCTTTCCACTCCATGAGTTATGGCCCTGCCAGCAGAGAGATCGGATTGGATCGGATCGGATCGGATGGGATTGGGTTAATTAAATGCGCTTTTCCCTACACCTCATCTGGTGGTTAGATGATGCTGGTCCGCTGGCTGATAAGATCTCCAGGTGACTGCTCCATATTTCGGCTGCAAATTGAATTTGGCGTGTGTGTGCGGAGGTGCCGGCAACCTGTTCTCTAATTGGGTTAAAATGCAGTCGGCCTGGCCTGGCCTGGCCCAAGGCGGAAATCAGAAATCAGCCCCGGTGCAGTGCAACGGGCGTTGGCCATTTAGCAATTGATGTTGCAAATGGCGAGTGGCATGATTTATCTGCCTGCCTGCCTGCCTGCCTACCGACTGACCTGATTTGTGGCACTGCAATTAGAAATGCAGCAAGTGCGGGCTTTAACTTGGCTAAGAGCTAGACTAAGACTTGGCTAACTAAGTAATTAAAGTTTGGGAAGTTCAGAGATACCAAAGATATATGTTTTAGAGGCATCTCTAGGTTGCCTTCCCAGCTAGGTGGTTACCGTGATGCTCCCCATCACTCGGCTGCCTCAAATGAACCTGTCAAACGTCAGCAAACATTCACTTTCTCTTCGGCCCAGCTGGCGCTTGGCATGGGGCTCATTTTGTGTCTGTGAGCTGCATTTGCAGCATCCTGCGCCGCCGCACTAAATTGCAATTTGTTTATCTGCCCAGCACGGGCAGCACCCACACACTGAGCCGGCGATTGGCGATTTGTCAGTAGGCAATAAGTCAAACGCCGCCGCCGAAAGTTCAACAAATTATGGCGAGCCAAAGGTTTGCAGTAAACGCCAGCTATTTGTTGCTATTTTTGCGCTTCCGTTGCATGTTGCACATTGCAGGAGAAGGAGTAGGAGTCGCAGTCGGAGGACGGAGTCAGTCAGTTAGTCAGCCGGCTGTCTATCATTTGCCAGGCACTCATGCCTTTCATTTTAGCCGCAGACAATTGCCTTGCTGCCCCTCCGACGGCGATCACCCTCAGTATATCCAATCCTGATCCCCAACTGCTCACCCTGCTCCCTATCCCGGATCCCCTCCTGCTTTGGCTGGCCCTCAAAGACGCCGCTCTTTCATTTGCTCCGCTCGCAATGCAATTTCTATTTCTGTTTTGCTTCGTTTTCATTCATAACTTCGTGTTGGGCTGAATTTGTATCGGAAAAGGCACTGGGTGCATGTAAAGTAAGGCTAAACTCTGCTCAAGTTGCTGTCAGGTACACAGGAAAGTAAGGAAATATGTAAATAATTAATAAAATATAAAATATATAAAATGAAGAGCACGAAATTTAATTTCTTTTGGAGGTTTTTACAAGGCATTTCTAGTGATTTTTTCCCACAAAATCTTACTTGATTATACATTTTAAAAACCTAAAAATCTATTTTCCTATTATGTATTTATTATAAAAAATCATGCATTTTTTCGTTCTGTGCAGGCAGCACCCCTCAAAGCCTTTTTCTTATGCAACGGCTGATGCTTTGATTTGCTTTCTGCTTTGCTGCTTTGGTGCTTTGTGCTTTGTGCTCTGTGTTTTCTGCATCTACATCTGCTGCTGCGTTTTGCGGCAATGAGGAAGTTGTCTTTTGTGGGTGACTGTGGCAAATGGCCAGCGTCTGATTATTATTACAGCGGGGTTAAGTTTCGTCGCGGAGCTGCAAGGCGATCGCCCGCTGCGATAGCCCAAATGTGAGGCATGCCGACGAAAGCGGCTGAAATCATAATTTCAAATGTTATTGGGGCCATAACGAAGGCCATAATCTAGGAGCCGCATAATTGTAAGGCCTAAAAAGGTAGTACAAATTGTTAGAAAAATATATAAAGGAAATGATATTAATTTTAAATGGAATAATGATTTTAAACATTTTTTAAAACTGCCTATCTTGGGGCAAAAACAGAGTTAAACAATATTTGTATAAGTTTATTTCCTGAATAACCCTCAAAGTTCTCTACAAAATGCTCTCTTTAGGATATTTATACAAACACAAATTACATTTTTGTATATATCTCAACTAAAAATTCATTTTTTTCAAACCCTCTTTTGTTGATTAAGTCTCTTAGTAGGCTGGTGAAAGTAAAGCAGGGTTAAATCTGGTCTGTACAAAATGGGACCTCGCCACAGCTGCACGTCCTCGACCTTTCCGCGATCGGCCAAGTGCCTGTGGTTGTTACTGCCAGCTTTTCAATAACAATAAAAGCCTCTGGTCCCCTCTGCCGACTGACTCTCCCAATCCTCACTCTCTAAATCACCTTGTCAGTCAGACAATGCAGCCGGCGCGTGCTTCTGGCCAGGCCCAGATACTCGAAGAAGGCCAGGCCGAGATGCAGATGCAGATGCCAGACGATGACAGCTCCGAGCCGAGCCGAGCCGGGCCTAGCCCCCATTTGCCAGTGCCATTAAACGGCAGCCCAGGTGGGCGTCGCCCCTCATCCCGGCCAGACACTGCCTTGGCATCCACATCCACATCTGCGTCCCAGCTCCCATCTACCCGTTCTGAGCAGACAACAATGGCAACAGAGGCGTCATCTACCAGACTACGCCGGCCAGCAAATGCGTCCGGGCTGGTTGATGATGGCAGGTCCCGGGATTCGCGTAATGAGTTAACTACACTGCAGGAAATAGTGGAAGGATGTGTGAAGGAAATGAAGAAAGCTTTGAGAGATTTTGCATGGAAATTGTAAAAGTAATTGGGCTATATTCCTTTGCTTAAATGGGAAAAACTTCCCTTTCAATCAGTTTCCTGCAGCACCTTCCTCTTTAATTCTCCCTTGAGAACCTCCTAGATTCTTTCCCAGTGCATGTCTGAGGGTTTATGCATTTTAGAGTGGACACATTCCTTGGGGGGAGGCGACGCCATTTGTCAAGTCAAAGTTTAAGCGGCGTCATGTGCATTAATTGCGGCAAATGTTTGCCTGAGCTCTGAACCCAGAGCAAACGACTGGAGGGCAGGGCGGAGGAGCGGAGCAGGCTCATGATTTCGGGGCGGGCTTAGAGACCAAGACCGGAGCTGGAGGTGAAGCTGAAGCGAAAGTGATTTCGGCCGCCGGCTGCATAAGTCCTGCAATGAATAATTTAGTCGTTCGAAACGAACTGTTTGTGGAAACATTTAAGCCGCAGGAGTTGCGCTGTGGCGCCCAGCCCCATTTTGACCACCCAAGAGTCAGTGGCGGCGGCGCCTTGGCGGCAAATTCATCACATGAGTGTCCCGTTCCGTCCCCTATCCAAGCCCCAAGTGCCCGCCCACATCCCTCGACGGCCGCCGCCGCCTCCTGTGCCCCGCGGCGACGACTCTAAATCGTGTGTGAATGGCTTGACGAACTGCTGTGACCATGGTGCACAGTGGAACCAAAGCAGACTAGGCTCTGGCCACAATTAACTTACATATTTTTGAAAGACTTTAAGATATTTTCCCGGGTTTTTTAAGCTCTAAAGGAGGTACAGGCATCACAGGACAGATTTTTGAGATACTGATTTTGAAGTTTCTCCTAAGCTTTTTTTCATTTCATTGCTCAGTGTTTCAATATAATTTTCAGCAGTGATTAACTGACCACCGTGCAGAGCAGAGCTTTTAATGGCCCGGACCTGGCTTGGCCCGGACCACGGCCCGCCTTGGCCCGGCTTGACCATTACGCCGACCAATTAGTCATTCGGCACTGGTCTTACATGTCATCCGTCGAAGGGGTTTGGCCATTTGGCCAAAGACAAACGGCAAACAACACACAACACACAGCACAACACACTGGCAACGACAAAAGACAAACCAGCGAGCAGGCAGCCTGTAATTTGTTTGTCAATTAAAAGCGCCGGCAACATGCAAAATGCCTTTTGTGCGACTCACTTTCGCAACATGTTGCTGGCTGAAAGCGATGCCGGGGTCACAGAATCCTTGGCTGCACAGGGGGAAAAATTGTATACATTATTTTTGAAAAGAATAAAATTTTTTTTGTTTTATGTCCTAGTTAAAAGTACTTAATAAATTGTAAGTAAGATATATTATAGATAATATATGTAGTTAGAGAATAATATCTAAAGGCGTTAAACCATTAGATACGGGGAGGCCAAATAAATATGTCAGACAGGAAGTAACATAAAATATTTTAAATATAGAATATGGAAAGAACAGATTCTAGACAACTTAATCTAAAAAAACTCTCTACTTAAAGCAAAAAACACACAACGATCTTTGCAAAAACAAGTAACCTGTGAACCAAAAGATGTGTACTATAAAACGAAACGACTGCAAATTATTCGTAAACGCTCCTAAAAATCATATAAATCAACAAGCTAAATGTTTGAAAAGGTGTCGGAAGAGTGCGTTCAAGGTTAAAAAATAACTAAAAGACATTTTGCTCTCCTTCTGTCTTGTTTTTACAAATTTTTCTGTCATAATTTGCAATAATTTTGACATAATTATATTTAAATAGCTTGCCAGATCTATCATTAAAGTCTAGTAGTCGTTCAATTTGTGAGCGTTTACTGTCACAAACTTTGCTTTCAGTAATATGTTTTTAACATGTTTATTGCTCCACTTATAAGGTTCAATACCCGCATTTTAGTTACCATGTCACGTGTCAGCAAAATTTCTCACCGTGTAAGGGAAAAGGAAAAGCGAGAGGAAGCGGCCTTTTGAATGCGGAAATCGGCGACAGCTGGCGCTCACTTTCAACTGGCGACTTCTTTGTGGTTGGTTCTGCCTTGTCAGCGCTAATGGTGATATGCAAAAGGAAAACCGAAATCCGAATTTCGAATTTCGAATGCCAAAAACCAAAGGCTGGAACACTGAAGACCGAAAGCGGCAACAACAAATCACAGTGCAACAGCAGTTGCAGCTCATTATTTTAACGGCCGCCGACGCCGCCGGCGGCACTTTCTACCGACTGTCCAAAAATAAGCAGCCATGTTGCATATAGTCTCCATACACATTTGTATTATTTTTATTTCCACGTTATTTCTTCTCGTTTAGTTTTATTTTTTGTTTATTTGCTGCTCTCTTGGCCACAAATCCTAAAATGGCAACGGCGACATGTGCGACCGACTTAGCCAGGCAGAGGCGACAAGGTGATGGTGACATGCTCGTGGGGAAAAGATGGCACCGTGATTTTGCTGGAGGGGATCTAGGAAATATATACCTGGGAGTGATCAAAGGGTTATAACGAGTGGAATTTGCAACAAACTGCATTTTTATATGAACTTTGAAGACCATTTAAGGAAATAGGTAGCTTTTTAGGGATTTTTGATATATTTTTGAATAAACAAGTAGGAATTAATATTATTGTGGAAATATAGAAATATTCATTCCTTAAGCTAGGTTTAAAACGAGAACATTTAATTTTTAGCTGAGATATGGGCCCTTAAATATCATATATATATTATAACAGTGGAGATAACTTCCTTGATTTCAGGGAAATAATTCGTGAATCTAAAGTGTTCTGAAATCGTATTTATCTTGTTTTCCAATTTATTTTATTGCTATTAATGAAACATAAATGATATAGTTATTATTGGTGGAAATCTCCAAACTTAATTTCCAGAAATTCATTGAAGGTACTCTAGATATCGATGCTAATCTTGATTTTCTGTAGATATTGTAATACATATTAATAGGACAATTGTTTAAGTTCAGTTAAAATCTTGAAAATTTTATATTTCTCTAAGATTTCGTTTTAAAATTACCAAATTTTTTGAATATTTGTGCAAAGAGTATTATATAATATTCACGAATTAATTTATGAAATTAAAATGTTCTAAAAGCTATCAATTTATCTTGTTAATCTATTTACTTTTGTGTTGTGATAATAATGAGTTGATAATAATGAAAAAATAAGGGATTCTCCTATAAATTAAATGGGAAAATGTTTTATTTAGCTGGGATTTGGTTTAAAATATACGTAAAATATTTTCAATATTCATGTAAGTCTCATTACTTAATTTCTAGGATATAATTTTAGAAACTAAAATGCTCACATAGTCATATATATTTTGTGTTTTCTTATTATTGAGTTGTAATTGATAAAAATAAAGTATATAAAGGAAATATGTCTTACGTTTCAAATGTCCTAATTTTCATCTTTTTATTATTTATAATATATATTATTAATAATATATACAACATTTATTAAAGTTTCATTATTTTACTTCCATTTTACTTTAAGCCAAGGCCAAGACTTTCATTTTTAGAAATTTAATTCCCAGTCGATTATTACCTTCCCATAAATATATTTAAATAAATAAATAAAATATCGTTAGCACGATTAATGGCCAAATTTCCATCGCTGGCAGCACTCTGAGTCGCAGCTGTGTTTTTGGCAATCCAAGTCGGTGTCGAAGTGGAAGTCGGAATCGAAGCCGCTGTCTGATCGGCCTGGCAGATGCGTGTGTTTGCCTCTCGGCGAATAAATCTCAAATATAAATAATAAGCAAATATTTTATATTTGCCTTTTGCGGGTCTTTGTGCCGGGGACTGGGATTGGGTCTCAGACGCAGATGGAGATCGAAACTGGGACCTGAGCTCATGTCGCTCTTGGGGCCCAATTTGGCGTTGGCGATGCGACGCGACGCGACGAGAGATCTTGGCGGCATTTGTGGGTCAGGCGGTCGTTTTTGAGGGAATCGAAATTGAAACTGGCGCCTAGCTGGCGTCGATTGATTTTCATATTTGCTCCGTGCAATTAAGCTCGAGTGGCAGAGCTGCACTGCCTGGTCCACACTGCGCTGCCACATCCACCCCATATCCATCCGCTGCTAATTCGATCTCAACAAGCCCCCGAGGAGCCGGTGCCCCGTCCCGATTCTGATCATTCAATTAAAATATTTCCGAGGGCCCCCGGCCGAATTGATTGATCAAAGCGCACAGAGCAATAAATAAAATGAGAAGTGAATAAAATGAATAAATGCAAGTGCCTCCACGGCACAGACGCAGTCAGAGTTACATCCACAGCCACAGCCAATGCTCTGCACATGTTCAACACTTTGCACTTCCTCGTGCGGCGGGCAGAATTCCGCATTTCTGTCTGTCTTTATTCGCCGTTGTGCATTGGAATGCGAAATTAATGAAATCACATGCAGACGAGCCAGGAACAGGGAGTAGCTCTGGGGAGTCCAGGAGAGTCCAGGGACCCAGGGGCGGACGATGAGGTGGCCAGACCTCTGCTGACAGTGATTAATGCCGGAGTTGTCTGCTCCAGGAACAACAGCAACTGCGTACCCGCTGGCAAAATGTCAATGAAACAAACTATAAGCTGTTTAAATTGATTTAATTTCATAAATAAGTAAATCGGATGAGGAGATAATATTTTGTATAATATTTCATAGAGGGATTTAAAGAATGAAATGGGCTTAAATGGTGAACACCAAAAAGAGATGTAGGAAAATATTGAATCTTGGGAAGAGGCCTTAAAAAATCAAAGTTTTTGAGCAAACAAATCCAAAGCGGAATGTATTGTCAAACTTTGATTAACTCTTCTCTGTAAAATATGAATAGCATTCTAAAAATGTAGACCATTTTGGTATTTAATATTAAGGCAGTGATCCAAGAACTTATTTAACATTGTTACGGTGTCTTGCAAAGGTCAAAGTTCTTGAGAAAAAATATAAGAAATTAAATGTAATTTGAATCACCGCTTTGTTTATACCTCTTAGATCTTAATAACTTCCTAAAAAATATATAAACATAAAATAGAAAGTGTAAAACAAATATCTAGCATTGTACTATGATATTTAATTGTCTTACACGTGAAAAACATGTTACCACTAGGTTTCAAGAAAATATATAAATAAATTATCATCTATAATAAGTTGCTCTGCTTACTACAAAATGTGTACAACGCTTTCAAATAGATTTACAAAAGTAAAAACATATTTAACCATCCGCTAGTTTTCCCCACTTAACCCCTTGAGTATTTACAAACAATCGCTCACATTGGTGCCACATTAACAGCCCAAGAACAAATCACGGTCAAGTGGGGCTCCTTGGGTGGCTTATTAAAAGCGAAAATAAGCCCGAGAACACAACGGGCACAACGAAAGTAGCTTAGCTACACAAGGCACTGAAATGAAATGGAATGTTGAAAGGGTTACCACAACAACGGCAGCAACAAAAGCTGAAGAAAACCGAGGAACGAAGGTGAGAAGGCCCATTAAAGTGAGTCAAAAGTAAAAGCCGTGTGGGACAGTGACAGTGTTGGGAGATAATCCACTTAGCAGATACCAAGCTGAAGATACTATATACGAATGGTGTGGAAAGCTTCCGTCTTTGGGCCTGGGTAATCCTCAAATTATAGTCATATACCGCTTATCAAAATTTAATACCCAAAGTCGTATATAGATAAAGTCTTATGGCTCTATAACCACTTGACTCAGCCTCAGTCTCAACCTCAACCCTTTAGGGCTGAATCACTTCAATTACTGCAGACTTATGACATTCTTCTGACATGGGTTCTTCTTATGCAAGTCTCTCTTTCTTTATAAATATATGAATTTTTATGTGAATCTCCCCCGGGTTCTTTGTTTCCTGCGCGCATGCGTCACGCGCCAGACATTCATCATCATTATGAAGATCATTATGCCTACGAGAGAGTTAAATTACCAACCTGCGAGGAGAGACCGAAAGCGTTTGCGCCTTTTGTTTTTACGACACAAAAATATTTGGTAATAAGCAGAAATTCAAAACAGCAGCCGCGACCGAAGAAAGTATCGCATTTCCACCGAGACCATCTTGGGTTTCACATTATACAACAACCGAAAACTCCACAAAAAAGACTCGGAGCGACTCTGCTCACATGTGTTTCCGCAGTGGCCACTTATAATTTGTTTCATTAGGCAGCGTGAAATGGACTTTTGTCCATTCCCAGCGATTGCAGTTGCTCCTTGGTTGCAGGCAGCGGCAGCTTTCCAACTTCGCCCGGTCGGTGTTCATAATTTTTCATAATTTCGCGTGGGCATTCGCATTTGCATTTGCATTTGAATTTACCATTCGACCGACTGACTTCCTTACCAGCTGCCTCTCGGTTTTTTCGGCTTTCTGGCGGCCTGTCCTCCAACCTCCGCAGCCGCCCAGTGCCACGCCCACTGTCCACCGTCCACTGTCCACGGGAATGGGCGGCTATTTTTCATTTCAATTAAATTCGCATCGCGACTGCAAATCAAATCGATTGCCGGCGCATTTAACGCCTGTCACATTACTTTGCGAGCCCACTGTCCGCTCTTACGCAAGCGCCTGCATCTCGCGATCTTTGAGCTGCCATGCTGAATGTATCTTAGAGATACAGATGCACTGAGACAGGGTTGCACTGGAGAAAAGTAGGGGGAAAAGTATAACATCTAGGTTATACATATGTATATGGTTATATTCAGTAAGCTTCGTTTAGGAAATGTCCTTTCAGTTCTTGGTTTATCATAACCAAGTAATCACGACATATCTTATTATGTATATGAAATCGATCCTTACTAGACCTCGATATCATCTCAATATTTATATATGTAAAATAGGTTATTTTCACCCATTTTTTCAACTTACCACCGAAAAACTCCAAATGAAGAACACATTTATTTTCCATTATTCTCCGTGTAGGTGACACTTTGCATGAGGTTTCACTCTGCATGCCTGGCCGGCATAATAACGCTTTATTGCTCTTAGTTTAGTGCTCTGTGTTTGTTTTCCACGGTGGCACAGTTTCCAGCCAAGCGATTCGGTTCCTTGTGACATGTGCGTAGTGCAGCCATCATTTGTTTAGCCTGCTTGGGCTAATGACGTGTGCCTGGTCACGAAATGTGGCTCAGACACAGTTTTATCGCCCAAAAGTTGGTAATGATGGTAATAGAACTCCTCGCCCATTGCTAGTGCTGACAGCGTGAAATTCGAGCAGGAAAAGGGAGAAATCGGAGAGGCTCTTCAGAGGGGGTTAAAGTCAGGATCTTTTCTGGGTAATCGCTGGATATTTTCTGAACATCTTCAACAAATACTTTCGAAAGACTGCATATTCAACTGTCAATAATCTGTCATCCCTATGTGCTCTCCTCATTTAAAAAACCACTCAGACGCGTGTCTAATTTATTATTTTGACCTTTGTCTGCTAGGCAGCGAGAGGGGATCTCTTTTGGCTTTAATTATTCACCGTGCTAAACACCTCAATTAAACAGATTGCGATGTCAGCGTTCACCCCTCGGCCATTGCGTGTCAAAGTCGGGTTTCCCTTTCAATGCGAAGTCACCCTAGGAGGATATGTGCTACACTGCACTGCACACCCAATATGCGGTGGCACTCCCCGAATGGCAGGGGACGGGCAGAGCAACCCCATGATGGCCAGCCCTCAAACATATATGTATTTGTTGTCCCAGTGCACGAGTGCGCCAATTTTCCAGGCACTCCCGAAAGGCACGCAACAGTTTTCGCCGCAAAGCGCAGCATCCCCAGGTTGGAAAGCAAGGAAAAAGGGAAAGCCCATCCCCCGAGTTTCCGCTCTCCTCTCCCCAGCTGGAGTTGAATAAACTCGAATTGGCGGCTGCACGGGGAGAAAATAAATTGATATTAATAATAAATAAGGTGACTGGTGCGGTATACATTCTTTAATATTTATTTTAGGCAATTTATCAAAGGGATTTTGAGAATTGTTTAGTTATTTACAGAAGGTTCTCAGCTACCTTTGGTAACATTTTGAAGAAAATACTAGGCATTTTTAATACTTTGCTTATATTAATTTATTTATATTTAGTAAGCTCTTCTTGTCTAATATTCGAATGTTACATTTTAAAGATTAAAGATTAAAGATATTTCATTAAATTTCGTGATGAAAATGCTTATTACATATATACATTTTATGAAAGGGAAATATTAAGGTTTTTAGTTATCTATTGAAGGTTTTAAGCCACTTTCTTTAAGTTTGATAGAAACTGCAAGGGACTATAATCCATAGCTACTATTAAATAATTAATTGTTTCTTAAATAGTTCTTGTCTTCTATTTTTTTATTTATTTATAAAAATTGAAGATCGGAGAAAAATTACGAAATTTCTTGATGAAAATTGTATATTTATCAAAGTTTATCAAAGGGAAATAGGGAAGTATTGAGTTATTTATTAAACGTTATAGTGCACTTTTTGTATTGAAAATGAATTTAAAGGACACGAGGAACTTGTAATATTAATTAATCATCATTATCATATATTTATTAATTTATATATGTATATAAAGAACAAAGATATATGACCAAATTTCTTGATGAAAATGCACATATTATTTAACAAAGAAAACAATACACTCATGATGACATAAGGGGAATATTTCATCAGCATATAAATCATTGTTTTCTTATTTTCCCTGCATCTTTGCATATGTGTTTGTGGAAATCTCTTTCCCCGCTGCATTGTTCACATGTGGGGGAGTTGTAAAGACACTTTCACCCAAAAGCGGGGCTTCACTGCCGCCGTCAATACTCGTAAATCAGTGGGAGGCTCCCCTCGACTTCAAGGGAGGCCAAGACAGCATCTGCATCTTGCAGTGAATGCGCCTATTACCCCAGATTAGGGCCGCGCAACCCTTGAGATACGCGGCGGCATAACGAGCCCGTGCAGGGCATCCGGCAGATACGCGCATCTGGGAGTGCGAGATACAAGTGCAGGGCGACAGTGGTCACCCCCTAACGGCAACCACAGCGCCCACGCGCATGTGCAGCTCCTTCTCCCCCCTCTCTTTCTCTCTCTCTGGGCTACTGCTACCCACTCTCGCCTCTCTCTCGCTGCGACTCACTCTTTCTCTTTCTCTCCGGCGACTGTTACATTTTGATTTGGGTTTTTGTTTTGTCGCTTGGTTTTCTGTTTTCAGTTTTCAGTCTCACGTTGACCGGTGAGCAGAGCGACCAGGAAAGCGAAAAGCCACCGAATCGAAAATCGTGCAGCTGACCGCTTTTTTGTTTAAACAAAAACCGAAAAATTCAAACACACAACGCGGAGCAGTGAAAACTACATAGTGGTGTGTGTGTGTGCAGCGATGCATTTAAATAGTTTCTGAGCGCAGCATAATACCGCTTCCGTTCTGCACCAATTGCCACCGGCCACCACGCCCTCCCCCGCTGGCACAACGGGCCAGAAAATAATTTAAAGTGTGTTTTCCAGTGTGCTTCCCCCTCCCCCCAATGTTTAGCAACAAAGTTGCCCCGAAACGAGGTCAATGCATTTCCAATTGCCGATAACAAAAAGTATAAAAACCGAAATCCAACAGCAAAGTTCAAAGTTAAGTGCAGTGTACTGTAAATCGTAAATGAAATATTGTATGTAAATTTTCCACTTGAGTGAATTTACATATGTATATATGAAGTGTGTGCGTGTCTTGGAACTACTATATAGTATATAGTACATAGTATCCGTATCTCTCGGCCCATAATTGCATTCCGGCAGCAACTTGTTATCAGCGCGGCTGCTGGGCTCTGCAATCAGACTTCCACTTGAACTATATATCCCCGCTTTATTGGTTTTTATTGGATTGCCAGTCAAGAGAAGCGGGTTACGAGGGTACAGTGGACACACTGGATATTGGATATTGGCAGTGCAAACATTTGCTTTAGCCAGGTGAGTGGGCAGTGGGACAATGTTGCTGCATCAATATTGGGTGCGTGGAGTGTGAGGGATGTTGACCAAGGGATTCCAGCTAGGGCGTTGCACTCGGCCGGGAATTGTGTCAGTGTCCACCCCCGAAAAATATTGCTGAATACCCGCATCTCAGAGATATACACAGAGAAATATAGGTTATAAGTCTTTGTAACAAGTTCCCTTTGATGAAAGCTAGTAATATTCAAGTGAAAGTAACAAATAAATCATACATTTCAAAATGATACAAAAACAAATAAAGAAAGTTAAATAAGTAATTCCAAAAATATATTTATCATTTACATACAATTTAAAGTCATCGTTTCAATTGATATTTTTATGTGAAAAGCAAATTGTAAAAAGCAAAAAATATATTACCACATTTTGTGAGTTCAGAAATGCATAAATATTTTGTACTTAGAAGAAGCCATATAATCTATGTTTAAAATATTTTATTAGGAAACCTCTAAGACCTGTCACAATTAATTTTTTTCATTTCGAAATACAACGTAAATAAAAGCTTATTATATCTACGAGAAACAAAGAAGACCCTAAAATACCATCTCATTTACGACTCTCCCAATAGCTCTTTAATGGTCTCCATATATTTCTCTCAGTTCATAAAACTCAAACCGAACTGAACCCCCCACAAACTGAGATATAATCTATTCTATTGAAATCAAAAATCAAAGACAAAGCGAACATGCGAGGGCGGCAGATAAAACGGATTAGCATAACATACAGCGACAACAGCACTTAAAATTAATAAACAAAAGTCAATGACTGCAGCATGGAAGAGTCATACACATAGCATATATACCAGATAGTAATGTGATATTGGGCCCAAGTACGGACTGCGTCTGCTACAATGGATACTTGGGCTTAGATACAGATATAACCGCATAATTGGTGTACGGTTTCCTAACTAGATCGGCGCAGATTGAGCCATAAACCCGATGATACCGTTAAAGTCATTGGATTGCCATATCCATATCTCTCTGGCAGCTAATTAATCAGCCCACCGCCGCGATTTGGGGTCACTATCTGTCATCGCTCCGTGCGGGGTGTGAACTATTCGCAGTCCGGAATCCGCAATCCGCACAATCCGCTTATCAAATGAAGCCCAAAAGTGAGCGGATTGAGACGCAGAAGCGACACAAGATAATGGTCAGTGGATTTGGACTTGGGAAACAAAAGAAGTTCAACGCTCGCGACAACAGTTAGCTCACAGTGAACCCTCGTTTGGCGCGATGGTCGCCGGTGATAAGCGCATTCTCGCCTTCGACTCGTACCTGCGATCTGGGCCACAGCGTGACCAATTTCCCTGCCCTTTTCCGTTTGTGCAGGGAAAGCCCAAGCAAATGGCTGTTTTTTCAGAGGGGAAACCCGGAAGGGAGTGCCAGTTGCTGATATTATTTCACAAAGAGAGAAAAAATACAACTTATGTATGGTTAATGAGAGAGGAAATGGAATGGAAAAAAAAATATATTTATTTTGTAATGAATATTTAAATATATAACCTTTTGCTTAATGTTAAACAAGAATCTGGTTGTAAACTTCCCCTAAAAAAGGTGTGGGAAACCTCAAGAAATAATTTATGGTTAATGATAGAGAAAAATGAGATACCTAAGGTTCCTAAGATGTAAATGCTCCTTTCTATAAATCAAGCATATATATTTTCAAATGTAAATTAAATTAAACCATTCTATTTTCGTTAACTTGTTGCTTAATTTTAATCAAGAATCTGGCTGTGAGCGGTAAACAGCTGAGTTTTCTCTCAAGAACAGCTTTATTTTGGCAATTGAAATTCCGTACCTCATTGACAGCTGAAAGGGGTTCGCCAGCTGGCTCCGAGCTGGCCCACCGCCAGTCTGGCATAATAATAACCCTGAAAGTTTACTGACTTCCGTTGCAGCAGCAACTTGCGACTTGCCGTAGGCTGAGCTGGCTGCCAAGTGGAGGCGCAGGACAAGTCCAGGGGCTAGGGCGATGGCTAGATCGGGATTGGGTTCGGAATGGGGATCTGTGGACACAGATGCACAGATACATATGGCCAGGAGAACGGCTCACGTAGGTGGCGCTTGTGTTGTTTATGTCGAGGAGGAGGCGTTGGCTCCATTCTCCCGGTGTCGTCTGCAATTTGTTGCTGTTGCTGTTGCCGTTTGTGTTTCTGTTTCGGTTTCTGCAACCTGCGGCTGTGCCAGGAGCTGGCTCTGAGTGTGAGTGTGCGGTGTTAACAACCGTTGCTACGGTTTGGGCCCGCCGAAGAACCGTGTTAACTGAAAGGCTGCTGCCACTGCCGCTGCACACGTTTCCCCTGGCAGTGGCGACAATGACATGACAGCAGTAACACCAGCAACATCATCCGGACCAGCAACACCGGCAGCATGTAGCACAGCATCTCTATGCCTCGCAGATTGCATCTGTGTATTTATCTTAATTAGGCGGGCGTTGGCCCAGGTAGAAATGCATGAATCACTGGCGAGCTGCCGGAGTGACATGTGCAGGAGGAGGCCTAAAAATAGCAGCAGCAGTCGTGGGTAAACTGTTAAGAGACTGGGCATTATTAAGTGGAATATGAATTCACTTAACCGGAGCTGGCAAAACGTTTTTATTTATGGGATGTACAAGTGGGGAGCCACTGTCAGAAATAAAGGGTTAAATAGGTATTAAATTTCCATTTAGGAAAGGAAATTAAATGAATGGAAAGGGGTTTTATCGTAAATTGCGGACAAATTCTATTCTAAAAACTCTTCTAAATAATGTAGAAAAAATCTATCTAAAACCATTTCTAATCTCGATTTAGCTGACATTCCAAAGCCCCGTCTTTGACGTTATCCTGATGCCGGCACAGCCAATTTCCCATAGGCCAATGGCAATTAATTAGAAATCGCTGAGCTACGAAAATTGATTTTACTTAATCAAGCGGCCAACACTAACACACACTCGGAGAGCCAGCCTCGGCGACATCGAGAAAATGACGCTTTAAAAGTTTTTCGCTGTTGCCAAA
Source organism: Drosophila nikananu (assembly GCA_008042635.1). NCBI lineage: Eukaryota > Metazoa > Arthropoda > Insecta > Diptera > Drosophilidae > Drosophila > Drosophila nikananu. The sequence goes on from VNJV01013103.1 coordinate 109,386, forward strand.
CGCACCAAAAATTAATCAAGCGGCAAAGGCAACAGCAACAAATGCACATCGAAATTCGAAATAAAAAATAATGGCTACAAAAATCGAGGAAAATCGAATTTTATAGGCAGCGGCGCTTGAATGCCCAAAATGCATATCGCTGGGATTCCAATACGAACCTCACCGTCGCCTGGCATTTTTTTCCGTTCGTTGTCGCTGTGGCTGTGTTGCCTGATTTTATTTTCAGTTTTGGACATAATTTACGTGATCATGGCGCGTCGTTAACAAGAAATTATCGGGGCGCATGCGCAGAGTCCGCGCCGATGTTGCCGTTGCAATCGATGTTGCCTCGCCGTGGCGCTCGGTTTCTAATTGTTGCGCGCGTTTGTGAAATTTATTGCGTTTCGATCTTATTTCTGCTGCATTTTTTTTTTAATATTTTTTGTTGTTGTGCAGTCTGCCACGTAACTGGAAAAGGCGCAAAAGTCGAAGGCTTACAACTTCATTTCGCTGCGGCGATTTGGTAGCCGCGATATGGCCGGCAAAAGCGAAATTTATTTTTATGTTAATGGCTCTGCCTGGGCGAACGCATTTCGTGAAAGGAAAAGCGCAATCGCAGGAAATAACACAAAAAGTAAGGTTTTCGTTTTGGCCAGAGGGGGCGAGCTCAGTGGGCGTGGCAGGGGCAGAAGCACATGTTTCCTGTTTGGGGCATTGCTAAGCGCTGACTCTCTGGCTGAGAATCAGAATTAAACAGCTGCGCTTTGTTTCCAGATCGCTGAACCAGGCTCTCTGACAGCCTCCCGCCCAGCTCTCCCGCTCCCCGAAATCTCTCAGGCTTCCCATAATAAAATCTTAAGGAATTTATGGCCTGCATGGGGTGAGTCATCGCCCCGAAGGAACATGCATCACTCTCCCGAGTCCGGATTTATCGGGGCACCGTGTGAACGAACGAACGAAAGTGGGAAAGGGTAATCGATACCCTGTTTGTTGTGACAGTGCAGCGATAAACATCCGCTCCGATTAGTTTTTATTTATTTTCGGCAACCTGAACCACATCGATCGGTGCTGGGATTTGCTCTGAGATCAGTATCCCAGGCGCGGGAGGGAGTTCTATTTCTGCAATTTTGCAAATGTGCTGAGATCAAAGAAAAAATCGTGCACAGTGAAAAGAAGTTGCCTTATTGACAAGAGTAATTAATATTCGATAACAAATATTCTAACTACATAAAAATGGAGCTATTATCAGACTTTTGAAGGAACTCTAGGGCAGAGCAATAATTATTTTGTTTTTTAGTTTGCTGTAAATCATAAAATGCTGTAATTAGAATATAAATACTTATATTCATATATATTTATAGACGGTTTAACAAAGTAGATAATTTATTTGTTGGAATGTAGTAATAAATTAAAATTATAAATTCAAAGTACATATATTCTCAACATTTTGCAAATTTAATGAGATCAAAGCAAATATTCTGAACAGTGGAATGAAGGTATTTGAGATTTCTATATTGTTGACTGATTCTATATTGTTGACTGAATTGACTTAAGATTAAGAATATATTAAAAGCCATACTTTTCAGGAAATGAATCATATATTCTTTTCCATAAATATTAATTTTGAAGCAATAATTTCCCAATATTTTCCCCTGAGGTTCTCTAAGTGTCTCCTCACCTTCTCCGTACTCTATAATCTCCATTTGGTCTTGGCATCTGCTGCATTTGCAGCACATAATTTGCGCTGTGCGTTGCATCGGCAACTTGGCAATTTTGCAATCATCGAAATGCAATTCGAGTGCAATCATTTATCTGCCGCCTGGCTGGCACAATTTTTCATTTTCTTCCGATGGCAAGTCCTGCGAAAGGCAAATATTGAGGCGCAGGGTGGAGCCTGCAACCTGGAGTCTCGGGCTTGGCGTCTGGAGGAGGAGATGCAGTCCGAGCTGGGGTCCAAGCTGGAGTCCCGGGAGACAATCGATTACCGCGACCGGACTGCGGCGCAAACGTAATCAGACAAATTCAATTTGCGGCAATTTGCATGCCGCGCTGGTGAAAAATGACAATTGCTGAGGGGAAGTGCTGTTGCAACTGCAGTGTGGCTGCCGTCATTCTAATGTGGCCAAGGCTGCACTTTGCTTTTATTTATTTTTATTTTCATATACATATTTTTGTTGTTGCTGCCGCGTGGCTACCTGGTTCATGGCTGTTGCACATTTGGCGCCTTATCGCCGCACTAGCATCTGCCAGCAAGTTGCAACTTGCTGCATGGACAGCGGCAACCTGAGAGTCGTCGCCAGCGGCGGCAGGTTTGGGTTTTCAGTTTTGGCCATTGCCGTAGCTTTGGCTTTAGCAGGAAATGAAAAATTGGCAAACATGCCACGCTCTGCTCTCCGCGGCACAGACATGCATATGTTGCCTTTCCGCGGGATTTCCTTTCGGTTTTCCTTTTCTGCGCCCGCGTGTGTCTCGCATTTCATTCGGGGTGTGTCGCCTGCAGCCGAATGCGGCCACTTTTGGCGCACTCACTTAACCCTTGAACCGGCAACATTGCATTGTTTTTGTCGCGGCCGAAAACGTGATTAAATTTAATTAACATTTGCTTCCTAAAAACTTGTCCGTTCGATGTGAAATTTAGTCATTAGTTGTTGTTATTGCGCGACCATTAGCGCGGACACGCCCACCTTTGATCACGATCGGATGGGGGCTGCAGGTGCCTCAAGTTGTGGTTGCTTTGCTGGCATTGCCATTCAAGTTGGCCAAAAAAAGAGTGAACAGAAAACCGAAGTTACATCCCAGCACGATTGAATTAGCATAAGCCAAACGGGGCCGAGAGAGTCACAAATCGGAATCACCGATAATGATGGCGTGTCGCTGGCAGACACACGAAAAGAATTTAATTAGAAGCCAGCTGGAGTGGGAAATTCTGTTCTATGCTGGCTAGGCTTTTCCAGGTCATCGCCAGCCCGCCGCCGCCGCCACACGCCACATGAGTCGAGGAAAACCAGAGGAAAATGCAGTCGTTAAGCGAAAAGCTTTGCGGCATGTCAACACGGCCTTTGCCGTAAATCAAATGTGCAGAGTTCTCTAGATCCCCAAAGAAAATCTTAGCACACTGAGGGAAATTCTGGGGGAAAATTAAATCTAGCATTCTATATAATCAGGAAAAAGAGCAGCAATAGCAGTTAGAAATCATTAACCATTAAGCTTTAAAAATATTTAAAACTTTTTAAATGCTTACTACCTATTAAGACTGTCAGCCTTCTTATTAAAGGACAAAGGTGGAGTAATCTCTCTTATATCCCTAATTTCTCTCCGGTGTAGAGATTCCTAGACCTAATAACACACCCATTCCCTTTGCCCTGGCACAATTTGTCCGAGCAACGAGCTGAGGAATGTCGCAATCAAAATTTCAACATCATGTTGCCTCAACAACAGTGGAGAAAATGGGGGAGGAAAACTGGGGGAGGGAGTGGGGGGAAATGGGAAAAGTGCACCCACGGAACTATTTATAGTCGATCGCCAGTCCATCGGGCCAAATGTTTCCGAATCTGAAGTAGATTCTGGATCTGGATCTTCTCAGGCATTGCACAAGCGCAGGCAGGCCGGCAGGCAGACATAATAATGGAAATTGAGGGCTCCCAGCTCACTCCGAATGGGACTCTGAATATGCTTCTAATTGGCGCAAATTATTGAAAAGATCTTCCAGATCCAGATTGTAGTGATGGAAGAGAGGAGGAGCCTTTGGAATTGCCAGCAATTCGTTCTGCCCTCCCCGGGACTCTGCAGACTGCATAAATCTTCTATTTGGTTGGCTGCTCTTCGCCTGACAATAAAGTATTAAATTACCATAAATTATTATTGTGGAAAGGCATTTAATTAGAGAGCCAGACGCCGGATAAAATAAAATAAAGGGAATCCTAAGGAAGGAAAGGGGAAACATGGCCAAGGCTCTGACACTAAACTTGACCCACAAAACAGAGATAGAGTTGTCTCTTTAATTTTTTTATGGTTCAATTCGGCATCGGGAACTGAACTTTGGAGCTATTGTCAGATTTTTGTCGAAACGTCAGTGTAGGGCAATAATTTGTAATTGTATCTCAAGACTTTATTTGGTCATAAATCAAAAGAGTTGCACACATGCTTTAAATACTTTAAATACATTGATCTATAGATGAAGTAGTTCATCTATTTGTTGGAATGTTTGACGACATTACAATTCTAAATCCCAAATTTATTCTTAACTTATAATTTATGGTAATAAATTTTTTGTTTGTATACTTCCTCCGCAACTGTCCCTATTTTCTCCGAGTGCCATCTTCAATTGAGCTTGATGAATGGACCGCGTGTTTTAATTTTGCTCGAATGTGTGGCAATGCCGGACTCCGCACAGATCTCCCGTGGAGAGCGACTGGCCCCGATCCAAACCGCGGAGGTGGCTCCTCCGTGGAGCCACTAATTAGTCACAATTTCCAGAGACATGGACAGTGTCAAAGGTCCAGAGAAGTTATTTTTAGCCGCCGTGTGTTGCCGCATCATGCTGCGGGCGTGGGGCAGAATGTTGCCGTCGCTGCTGCTGCTGCTGCTGCCGCTGCGCATGTGCAACCAATTATTAATTGCATATGCAACATCGTTGCATTCCTGGGGCCCCGGCTGGGATCTGAGTCAGCGGTTTGCTCCATGGCGCCGATCCTCGTCAGAGGCGTCAACGGCGTGTGCCCGTCGCCGTTGTCGTCGTCGTCTTCGATGCTGCAACCACAATGTGTAGGTGGATTGACTAATAGCCGGGCCAGAGTCTCTGCCTTCGGCCAGGCAGACAGTATGCCTTAGAACCTGGCAGAGGACTCCATAAAGAATCCATAGAGTATCCCATGATCGGTGGATCGGCACGGCCCCAGCTGCACTTTCTTGTCGCGCCCCTTTTTGCATTGCTTATTAAATTACAAAACAACGGCCCACACATAAATAAACGTGGAAAGCTCTTCCCTGGCCGGGCATTAGATGATGGCAATAGGAAATGCCTGCCTCCTCCTTGGGCCCATCTCTGGTCCCAGCTCCATCTGGCCCTCTGTGTCTTATGAAAAATTCCTAGCGCTTGGCGTCTATAATTAAGCGTGAAATGTTGCTGGCGTTACGCCGCATTCCTTGAACCGAGTCTCGACTCGAGCCCTTCGGCTATGGCAGCGCGGATCCAAGACCACGAAGGAGTATCCAGGGACCAAGCTGCACACACTCTGAAAGCACTGAGAGAAGTGGGGATTTTACTAAACGAAATAAAATATATTGTCGAAAGACGAATCCTTAAGATAAATACGGAAAGACTATTTAATTCTCTGAGTGTGGTTTCCATATCCCAGAGATGCTGACAAAGGCAGGCACTTTTATGGGTTCCTTGTGCGCCGCAGCAACAGCAGCAGCAGCAGCAATTCTTATTAATTGCAAGTGTCCGCACTTACTTTGCAACATGTTGCAATTAGAATCTCGGGCCGAACCGAGGCCTGCCGCCTCTTTGTTGACGGAAGTCAATTCAAATTAAGACCCCCGAAGGCTCCAGCTCCAGCTCCGGCCTCAGCCTCAGTTGCAAGCCTCTGTACTCTGTTCTCGGTCCCCGGCCCAAGAGTTCAACGATCTTGGTGGACTCTCGCGGCAGCTGAACAATGCTGCAACATGCTGCAAGTTGGGTCGGCGAAAATTGATTTCTCTTGTTAGGGCTTTAGCGCTTTTTCGGATAGCCATCCGAGCATTTAACCGGGCAGTAATTAAAATAAATTGCCTGCCCAGCGCGGCCAGGACCAGCCACATCTAGTGTTGGCCATCTAACGCTCCAGCGGAGCTGTTGATAGAATTGGCACTAGTCGGGTCTCCAGCCCCGCGACTCCTTGCTCCGCATGGCCATCAAATTAAAGCGCTAAATTGTTGCTCGCCTTTTCCTGTCTTTCATCACGCCATCGTCGTCGTCGCAGTCGTAGTCCTCGGCTGGTTCAGGTTCATTAACATATGTTTGCCGGGGGATCTGGCAGGGATTGGGACAGGGGAACAGCTTGGCGAATGGGGCAGTGAAACTTTATGATGCCACTGGACCAAGCCCAACTCGAGCTGCAGATGCTGCGCCAAGTCCGAGTCGGAGTCTGGCTCATCAATTAAAGAAGTGGCCATAATTTGATTGTCTTAGCTGTGGCCTGACCTGCTTTTTATGGCCACGCCGCCAGTTTTCCACTTGCCAATTACGGCCATGGCCAAACAACAACAGCTGCCACACCGCCGGTGGTCTCGATCTCGGCCCGAACTGGATGACTGTCGATGGAGCCAAACGCGTTCTGCGCCTCCTTTGGCCGGCGGCATATTTTCGCTGGAAAATCTGTGAGCCACTTGGCTCACTTGACTCCGAGAGCATTGACCATTAATTGATGCCTTTCAAAAGCATTGACATTGGATGGATCTAGCTGCGGCATGTGGTCCACTGCCTTGGGCGGAGATCTGGCGCAGATCGCTGATCCCATCCAAATGGGGTAAGGCACCGCATTCCGCGGAGCGGCCTTGCTAAATAGGGAGATCTATCCAGAGGGGAATGGCTTTGAGTGCATCCCTTTGCCGTGATGTAACTTCAACCGCTGAATATCTTATATTACATACAAGTTCCCAGTTCCTATTTGCTCTCAAACTGAAGTAGTTTCTTTATCTTTAAAGTATTTCCACCTTGTTTGAGTTTGTCAACTTTAAGAGAACTAAGAAGGGGACCTTCGGTGACCCCGCCCAGCCTTAAGCTGCTGTGGATTGACTTGTCATATGGACAGCCAGCAGAACTTGTTAACAATGTTAACACAGATATACTCGTATCTGGGCCCAAATGCAAATTTATCCAAGCGCAGCGATACGCGGAGCAGCTTGTTTATGGAGCTCATTAGCGGTAAGCCATTACCAAGAAGCCAATGCGATCTGTCCAGTTGTTCAGAGTTGTCCAGCTCCTATCTAGAGTCAACAGCGTGCCCTCGAGTGGTTCCACAGCACACACTTGGCCCCATCTGCTAGGTGTCTTGGCCTTCAAACCAGACAGACGCGACTCCCCCATCCCAGCTCCAGCTCTAGAGGCTGCTCCACCTCCATGCCGGGGGAGTGATTGACTGGCTGAGATGGTAACCCGACTGGGTTACCAGTGTGCGTCGCCCACGTAGAGGCAAGATTTTCGGGGACTGCAAGCCAGCAGGCACTTATGCAATCCGTGCTCCACATTAATCAATCAGGGAAAAGCCTAAGCCCTGACTGACATTTCCTGCGTGCGATGTGTGTGCGCGATATGGCGAGCTTGAAAATCGAATTGATTTCGAAAGCGAAAACCGCACTCAAAGCGAACTTAAACCGCATGGAAATGTCTCGCCGCGCTGCCTGTCCGCGGAGATTAGCGTTTCTTGGGTCATTGTATTAGCGTGGAAAGCGGTTAGCATATGGCAGTGCCAGCTGCTAATTAAAACCGATGGCCATCGATGGCCTTATGTAATGTGAGTGCTCCTTTCTAGCGGTGATGTCTGCATTTGGTTGGGAGAAATCGCTGGCAGCAGCCCTTGAACTGGCCACATTTGGCACCGCCATCCAGGCCAATGAACTGGATTTGGCTGCGACTGCGGCTATATTTAGTGTTTACACTTTTATGCATTTCGCGCAGTTGCCATTCATCAACAGACACATCCCATCACAACGCACAGACGCGCAGGAGATCCTCCGAAATGCCAGAGTCACGTCAAAGTCAAGGCGGGCCATTGAGAGGGCACCAAGGAAGGGAGGTTCTTCAAGAACACGTCGGACTGGGCCTAGGCCCAGACCCGCCCCTTCATCTTCCCGGGGCTGAAGTGCAAAGTGCAACAGCTTGGGCTGCTCCACTCCACTTCAGAGCACTCCGCTCCTCAAGTGAAGTGTCGCCTGCCAGGATGGCTAACAGAAAAGAGAGAGGCACAGTGGATCCACTGCCAGGAAATATATGCTGAAATTAATAGCTAACTGGGCTTAGTTTAAATATCTTAAAAAGAATACTTTTAATATATGTTATGAAATCGGTTTACTTGGCACAGAAGAATAAACTTTGTTAGGTCAAGCAAATACCTCATAAGAATAAACATTACATCTCCCATCTTAGATTTTCTCCTTTACTCCACCACTGTCCTCCCAGGGAAGCCAAAGTTAATTTAGAATCCGCAGTCAGGCTATGTTTTATGAGATTTTAGCACTTTTCAGCCATGGCATGTTTCGGCCTGGCCGCGGCTGTTTAATGGATGTCTGCCCCATGGAATTTAGCACGTTTCGCAGCTCCACCACTCCAAGGAAAACTAATATGCCAGCCAGGCAGGCAGCCTGCCAGGCTGCTCTTCGCCGGGCCGTGTGACATTTATGGCTTCCCCAACCTGGTCCGGGAGTGGGTCTCCTGACCAGAGTCTGGCTTCGGCTTCACGTGCAAATATGAACAAGATTTATAACTTTTTGGCGGCGACATTTTCCTAGATTTTTGTTTGCTGCCGCTTTAAAAGGATTTCACTTTTCGCTGGAAGCGGAGGAGCGAAAGGAGGCGGAGGAGCCGCACTAAAAGCAAAAGTTGCCGTGTTATTTGCCATTGCGTTGGCCTGGATGAGCAGCTCGCAGCCACAGCTGCCTTCGTTTAAGTGGATCCAGTGGATATCCAGCAGGGGCTAAAAATAAAATCCAAATCCATTGCCCTCGGCGAGGGAGCCAGATCTTGAGGAATTTTTATGCTTATGCGTCTGCAAGATTCGCTCAATTTCAAAAGAATTTCCAGGCCGGTCCCATGGGGAGGCTGGAGGAAAGCGGAAGCGATTGCTAATCCTCAGGAAATTATCAATCGGTCTTAACGAACATTAGAGGCAATTGGCTTCAAGAAAAAGGCTTAAATTTAATAGTCAAGTGAGTCTGGGAAACTATATAGTTAACACTATAAATAAGTAAATTATGAGTGGATTTTGTGGGTGAATAAAGAATCTTTCTGTATGTTTTAACCTGAGTTCTCAAATAGTGATAATAAGCATTCGAAAGTACAATTTCTTAAACATTTCCGTCTTGTAGAAAATTCCCCATTTAATTGCTAGGCCTGGAGTTTCCCTATTTTCGCTAAAAACATATGGGCTATTTCCTCTGCAATTTCCACGCAGTTTTCCCCCACACAACACATGTTTTCCAAAACACACACTTGCCAACTTTTGCCTGCGGATTCCATTTCCGTTTGCCCAGCCTTTTGTTTCGGTTTCAGTTTCTGTGTTGGCTTCTGTTTATGGTAATATCGCTTGAGTTAAGAGCCCTGTTCCAGGTCGTCGTCTTATCGAGGGAAATGTGTTTTTAAGTCGCGTTCAACGGCGACGCATTGAATAACATTTTAATTGGTAGTTGCAAAATGCGTGCCCATAAGCCAAGACCCGTGGGGACACGTATGGGGCTCGGTTAATAGCCTTGGTTGATAAGGTGTGCACAGTGGGAAATGTAGGGTTTATTTTTAATATCAAGGGATAAGTTAAGACAGGTGGAAGTTCCCTTGCAGAGATGCTAAATACCGGAAAGGGTTTGAAATGTATGAAAGGCTTGGATACTTGGATTTTTGGTTTTGAATGTTTAGCGAGTTTTGTGACACCTTGGATTAGAAAGAATTTAAATCGCAAGCCTAAAAATAAAAGATATTTATATGTAATTTTAAATTACTGGTTATTTCTGATTAGAGATGACAGCAAATAGTAATAAATCGTTGCTTTATCGATATTTGAAGCGAAGGTCGATATAAATTTGAAAATTTACCATAAATCGATATTCTCTTTTATATATCGGTTTAATTTTTTATAAGTTAACGGTATCCCAAAGTGCCTAAGCTTTGTTTAAACTTTCCAAGTCAGATATAAAGAATGGGAATATTTATGTGTAAATGATGATGTTTTAATAACATTTTCGGACATTTTCCTCAAAAGATCGATATATTAACCCTAAATCCAATATTTTTTGGTGTCTTTAGTATCGGTAAATACGATATTTTCGATATGTTATTCGTGATATAGTTGTCTTTTTATCGCATCTGAGTTTTCCTGAATTTGTATCGTGTTTAAATATTTTGACTGTAGGGAAAAAGAAAACCTTCCCTGCCTTTCCTCCCCTTTAAGCTTGGCTTTAACGAATATTTAAATATTTTTCTCCCTGTAACGGCTCCCTTAACACCACACTAACGGTGGCGCCAGGCCAAGTCGCCAAGCCAGACAAAATGAAATGCCGATTAAAATATCAATTGCCAGACGCGGACCTGGGCCATCCATCGATGGCGGCGACTAAGCGCATTAATTTAATGCTCTCAACAGCTGGCCGCGCATAAATAAGGTGTCTCCGCTCGGCATCCGTCGGCTTCGATTTGGATTCCGATGCGGCTTCAGATTCAGATACGGATCCAGCGGATGACAGCACTTTCCCTTGCGTCGAATAACTCTTTGAGCGACTTGCACGTAAATTGCGAATCCGTCAAGAGAGCAGCTGCATCTTCGAGGGGGCACTGGATGACCTTTAGCTGCGGCTATTTTTAGCCACAATCGCGTAATCTTTGGCCAGTAACCAGGGAAGCCTTATGAAATTGTGTCAGGCCCGCCATAAATTGCCGGCTTTGGGAGCTTGCCCCAGGGGCGAGGCGAGACGCGGTGCGGCGCTCGCCGGGGAGTGGACACCTGAAGCCGCCGCTGGAAATTACGACCGCCTCGGAATGGCCGGCTGCCATAAGACACTTTGTCGCCGGGGCATTAAAGGGATTTGGATTTTGGAATGGGTCTTGTGGAAAATGAAACCAACAGACGGGTCTCGGATCTCGGATCTGGGGTCTGGGGTCTGGGTTCTCCTTCTCCTCCACGTCCACGACAATGTCCACATCCACATTCTGGCCCTGACACCCTTTCTGGCCGTGAGGGGGCTACTCCAATTGCAAGAAAAAAAAGAAGCAAATTGCAATTTGCAAATGGCAAAATGACAGAGAGCTCATTTTGCATTGTTTCGCTGTTTTGGTCAGGCGTCTGTGGCAGAATTTGTTGAGCACTCCGCTTGCCGGAGATCGCCGGCCAGATTCCAGATTTCAGATACCAGATTATGGCCGGCCTGGCCTGGCCTGGTCTCGGCCAACAGTTTCCCAGGTCTCGGCGGAATTATGCCATAAATAGTTTTGGAACGGCCACAGCTGTTGGCTTTTAATTAAATGCTCTCCGGCAAGTGGCAGTGATTATGGCCAACACAGCGAAAAAGTGTCACTAAACTTTAAGATATTATTTGAATAATCTTAAAGGAATAATCAAGGTAATTTTTTTTGGTTTAAAAAGAGGTTCTTTCAGATTGAATTTAATTATGTAAACCACTAGGCACCTTCAGAAATCCATCCATTCAAATTTTTAAAAACTGTATCTAAAAGTATGAAATTCATTTTCTAAGTTCGGGGTAATTTTGTTTCTTCTTATTTGTGAGATGAATATTGCTCCTTAAACTTTACAAAGTTACCTAAGCTTACCCTTATTCTTTCATGTAATATCTGCAAAATGTTAGACACCCAATTCCTTGCTTTGTTTTCTTGAAATACCTATCCTTTTTCCTCTCTGCATAGTTACCCATTGGGGAACCTGTCGGCACGGCCCACGTTTTGGCAATTAAGCAAAACGCTTCGCCGTCAAAGTGGGTCAGCTGCAGGATGACGGCGAGTGCGAGAGTAGTTTCTGGCAACAAACAGCGCCATATAGCATCCATGCATCCAAACTGTCTATTGGCCATTCCGGAGTGGAGTGGAGTTTCTGCTCTGTCTGCGCTCGCTCTCTGCCCACGCAAAATAATCAGACAGAATGATGGAAAATTAAATGTACAAATCATGTTTACGACTTGTCGTCGGTCTCCCCGGAAAGGCGGTGGGCGTGGCAGCACTCATGCAAACTAATTGTTGTTCGTGGATTTTGCAAAATGTTGCCCAACATGTTGCATCGCGAGTCTCAAACTGCAAGATCCAACCTGGGGGCCACATTGACACCATTCGCAATTAGGGGAAAAGGCGGCCCGTCGGCTACCGTGGATGAGAGGATGCTCATGGCGCTGGCAGAATCCGAATAGCTGAAAACCAGCTTCCAGCTACAGCTCCATCTCCAGCTCCAGCAATTCCCCGGTAGCCGGCGAACGTGGGCCGCAGTTTTGTCTTAAAAAAGTTAATTGCCTGATTTGCTCAGCCTCGCCAGCGGGAAGTGAGATGTATGGGCTGTTATGTTGTTAGCCAAATGTGCTAAGCGATAATCGCATAAACTGTGGCCTTAATGAAGTTGCCACAAGGGAGCGGCGTCGGGGAGGCATTAGCACGAGCATTCGCACTCGAATATGCAGATGCGGATGCTGCAATGGTAGACTGCAGAATGCAAATGAAATCTCCTGCCTGGTATTTTATTTTTAGTATTTACGATCGTGGCAAAGAGTGCGATTTTAGGGCCTTTGTCTTGGGTGGAAGAGCAAAGAAGGAAAGGGGTATGAAGAGCTTTAAAAAAAACTGGAAATGCAATACAAATGTATATTCAAATTTAACAAGTTTAACATCAGTTCTTAAGGAAGAAAAGCCTCCCAATGTTGCCTCTGAATTTGTACTTCAAAATTTTAGTTGCAATAACAACAGAAATGTACTCTTATTTACAAAGATTCTTAGCTTACCCTACTAAACGTACCAAATTAATGGTAACATTACATTTTTACCCAAAAACTCTCAAAGGAATCAATGATCTTAATCGATATCTCCTTGAACCTTTCTCTGCCTGTTATACATTAAACAGTGTTTACTTTTTAATAAGCTTATTCAGATTGCAACCTCGCCATTCCATCTAGTTTTTTCCATGTGTGTGGAACAAAGAGCAATCATTAAATGTGGCCGGCATGCACTATTGACTATTGAGTGACGCGATCTATAATTTATAGATCAGGTCTCCCTGTCGATAATGTTATTAAATCCGCAGTTGCGAGAGCTTTGATTAATTGAACCGTTTGTGGGAAATGAAGAGCAGCAGGCCTCGGCTCTCGGCCCGGCCTGGGGAATGTCCATGTCCATGCCAATTGCCGTTGAGTCGGTTGGGTCGATGTTCTGCGTCTTTTGTCGATGTTGCCAGGCCTGCCATGTTATGGTGTTGGTGTTGCCTGTTGCCCGTTGCTGTGCTGTTGCTGTTGCCATGTTGCTGCTGCGCGTTGTGGTTTTGCCATGTTGCGTTGGCATATCAATTCACATGTCCGGCCGCCAGGCAGGCGAACAGCAGCAACCTACTTATTTATGCGGCCGACCAGGCTCAGGCCGAGTTACCAACTCCGACTCCGACTCGAACTACGATTGCGATGCCGAGAGCAACTCGAAGCCGGGCCAGAATACTGACTGATGGCCACGTTCTGGCCGCGGCTCGTTGGCCATGCATCCTGCGGCTAAACAACTCAATACATCAGCGATACTCCGTCCCCCGTCTGCCGTTGTTGTTTGGCCCCGGCATAAATCATTTTATGCAACAAAATTATGGCAAATATCGCAGGATTACGAGCGTGTGTGTTGCGTGGCCATCAGCATGGCAGCACCTCCATCGATCGATGTGGATCGCAGGGGTAGGGACGGGGAATGGGAATGCAACGCCCACGGGTCAACCTTTTCAAGTACTTAAAGCAAATTAGTCACCACTCCATGGTTGCTTTTCCTGAAATAAATGAAACAAAGTATAAAAACTAAACCTAAAATACATTCTCTTCCACAGGCAGCACCACTGAGTTGGCACCTTCGCTGCTGGGCATCTACGACACCTTGACGAACAGCCTGGGCGCTGGGCCCACCACTTCCTCCTCGATCTCCACGACCCACGAGCACGAGCCGAAGGCGGCCTCCTGCAGCGGCGACTCGACGCCCAAGCGCAGCAACAGCAACTGCAGCAGCACCAGTGACTCCTCCTCCGCCTCCGCCTCCTCCTCCACCTCGGCGAGTGTCTCCACCAGCGATGACCAGGGCGCCAGCTACACGCTAGCCAAGTCCAGCTCCCGGTCGAGCCACCCGGGGCCACTGCCACCGCTGCCACTGGTGGTAGCGGGTCTGCGCGATGAGCCCGACGGCGCACAGCTGAGCCGGCTGGTGGTGCAGCGGAACCAGAGCCAGAGCGGCATCCACGGCAGCAGCAGCAGCCTCGCCTCCAGCGGCAGTCGACGGGGCAGCAACATTCGCATCCTGTCCCCCAACGTCCACCGGATCATCACGCACTCGGACATTCAGCCCGTGGAGGCGGTGTCCCTAGAGGCCCTGAAGCAGCACTCGCAGCGGAGTCCCACCCAGGGACGGTACATCAAGACCCACAGCAGTGGCTCGTCGCCAGTGCAGGGCGCCGGGTCCACGCCCAAGCTCAAGCTCTCGCACATACCGCTGTCCAAGATCACCGGCAAGCTGTCCACGCAGTCGGGCAGCGAACTGGTGGCCACCTTTGACTCCAGCACGGAGTACCTGCAATCGCTGAACTTTGCGGCCGCGGAGAAGCTGAAGCCAGCGGCGGACAAGGACGAGGATCGGACGCCGACGAACAAGTCGGTGCCTGGGACGCCCTTCCACTTCGATGGACATCCGTTCCAGGCGACGCGCAAACTGACCCTTCCGCGGTACGACTCCCAGCAGAGCATCAAGCTGATCGAGATGGAGCAGCTGGCGGCCACCAGTGCGCAGCTGCAGCAGGCGAAGCCTGCAACACCAGGAACCCCTACCACACCCACTCCGAGCCAGAACCAAAACCAGAAGCAGCACCAGAACCAGAACCCGAACCAGAAGCCCAGTCCCAAGGCCAAGGAGTTCGTGTGCAGTGAGCCGCTGAGTCCGGTGGACATTGTGGACACCATCAACTTTGACCTGGTGACGCAGCACATCGAGAGGCTGACTCTGGCCGATTCCTGGGCCATGGACGGACCCGGTGAGGAGCTCGTGGAGGCGGTGAACAAGCCGCTGGTGAGCAAGCCGCTGGTCAGGAGCAGCTCCGCCGCCTGCGCCTCCACGATCTCCAGCTCGCCGCTGCTGACCTATGCCCGCACCAAGAGTCTGGGCGCCAAAGCCAGCACCTTGGGCGGCGGCGTGCCCCTGAAGCTGCCCACCGCCGAGCAGCTGGCCGAGCTGGAGGAGGCCAACAAGCTGTCGGCGGAGAGCCTGGACAGACTGACCGACATCAAGCCCAAGTTTGCCGCCCGGCTAAGTGAGCTGGCCCGCCTGAACAACCGGCCGCTGTCCTCCTCCTCCATCTGCTCAACCTCCTCCAGCTCCAGTTCCGGCTCCGATCAGCTGCTCAACGGCAAGCTGACGGCCACCTCGTACCTGGCCAGCGTGGAGAGTCTGGCGGAGAGCGAGAACGATCTGGGGGACTCGCACCACCACCATCCGCACCACCATCCACCGGCCATGAGTGTCCTGGAGAAGACCTGCCTGGAGATAGTGGACTCGGAGCGCAGCTTCGTCGAGGATCTGGGTCAGGTCATCAAGGGGTAAGTGTGATACATTGGCTGAGTGTATCCCGGGATTCTAATCCTTGGGATTTCGTAGGTACCTCAACGACTGGAAGGAGCGCGCCTGCCTGCGCGTGGACGAATTGCAAATACTCTTCGCGAACATTGAAGAGATTTACGAATTCAACTCGATGCTGCTCCAGCGACTGGTCAACACGGGATTGGAGCCCGGCCGCATTGCCAGATGCTTCATAGACCTGCGCGATGGCTTTGATGTGTACACAACCTATTGGTGAGTGTCTGGAAAGAAGGAGGGAGCAAGTGACTCACTTTTAGGGGGTCTGATAAGCCCCTGAAAATTCGGGGGAAATACCTAAATACTTTCCAAGTCGCTTTGCTTAATCTTATCAGAAACAATGCCTTGGAAACCTGGGACTTATCAGGCAGAAGGTTTAACAAATTACTCATTGAATGCTTATCGCTTACATGCCAAGTTCAGTCGTTAGTTATACATTAAATAGGAGATTGTTTTACGTTTAGTTGTTCTTGAACTAGATTTTAGTTTACTTATGCATTACACATTTGAGGTAGGAATTTAATGAAAAGAGCAAGTTTTAGGGTAATACCAATCCTTAGTTAGTTCTGGTTCTTTAAGGTTCTGGAATATATGTAATTGACTCAGTTCTTTGGGGTTTCTCAAAAGTATCTATATTCCCAAGAAAATATACCACAAGACTCTTAATTCTTGTAGATTAACAATTCTTACTGCACTATTAATATATAGGTTCTAAGAGCTTCTATAATAGTATCTATATGTTCAGTATAATTTAGACAAGACTCCTGACTTTTGTCCACTTGCTATTCTTATTTTACCATAATTCTATATCAGGTTCTTTAGGTTTCCCCAAAAGTATCTATATACTCAGTACAAAAGAACACAAGGCTTTTTAATTATCGATTCGATATTCTTACTCTCCCATAATTATATATAATAATACCTAATCCTGAAGCTTGTTCACACATCTTCGTAATTATGAGTTAAACTCCCGCCGCAACCTGGTTGTTCCTGCTTTCGGGGGAACTAGAAAACATTGCAACCATCGCTGACCATCGCCGCTTGGCGTGTTCGCTCCATCTGCGATACTGTTTCGAAGACTTGAGCCAAGAACGGTAACGACCAGGCCAAAAACGATCTCGATAGGCCAAGCTCTAGCTAGCAGCATGACACGAAACGATGGCCAAGACGATGGCCAAAGCGATGGCGTCTCTTGGCAATCCAGGCACGCCATGTTCCATTTAAACGCTGACGTTTACCCGGCCGCGATGCCAATTTGGAGAGCTCGGTCCGATGGCCAAAGTTTGATTTGTCGCCCCCAATGACACGTCGGCATACATCATCCGCTCCCTCTGACTGGCCGACTCCCCCGATTCCCATTTGAAATTCAGATTTAATGCTTGCCCCGTTGATGAAGACCTAAAGGCCCATGTCACATGTGTCATAAATCCAACCTTCCTCTCCTCTCCTCCCGCAGCACAAGCTACCCGCAGGCCATCTCGCTGCTGACCAAGCTGCTCCAGGCCACCTACACCTACACGCTGCTGGCCTCCACGCAGAAGGGACTCCAGCACCGGCTGCCCCTCGGCTCCTATCTGCTGAAGCCGGTGCAGCGCATCCTCAAGTACCATCTGCTGCTGGACGTAAGTGGGGAAAGCGGGTGACGGGTGACGGCTGACGAGGAGTGACGCTACATGACTTTCCACTTCCTCCTCCCCTTGCAGAGCCTCCGCAAGCACTGCGACTTGAAGGAGGTGGCCGAGGCCCACGTGATCATGCGCCAGGTGGCGCACAACATCGACCAGGTGAAGCGCAAGCAGGAGCAGCAGAGTCGCGTCAAGGAGCTGTCGGGGATACTGGACGGCTGGCTGGGACCAGGTGAGCATGAGCAGTCATGGGGAAAGGCTGGAAGGGATCGTAACGTAACCGTCATCTTGCCCTGTCCCATTCCAGAGCTAACTGTCCTGGGCGAACTGCGGCAGGAGGGCCTGTTGATGGAGCAGCACAGCAAGCCGCGCCTGGTGCTCCTCTTCGCCACGATGCTGATCATCACCAAGCAGAAGGAGGACGAGCGCCTGCAGTTCAAGACCTACATATCGGTGAGTGCATACAACTACATATTCCTATCGCTCGCATCCTAATCCCCGATCAATCGACAGCAAAACAACCTGATGCTGAGCGAACACCTGCCCGGGGAGCCGACCAGCTTCTACGTGATTCCCTTCGACGAGCCCCGGCACCAGATCAAGCTGACGGCCCGGAATCGTGACCAGAAGCGCATCTGGACGCAGCACATCAAAGACGTCATGCTGGAGAAGCTCGACATTCCCATGCGCGCCAAGGAGCTGGTCTACCAGCTGGGCAACGAGGAAGGTGAGAGCTCCCCGCCTGGGTTGCCCGCTAACTTGGCTTAGCTTTGGCTCAGCTTTGGCTTAGCTCTCCGGCTTAGCTCTAGGGTTTAAGTTTTTGTGTTCCTTTTTTGTTTCGTTTCTGTTTTTGTTTCTCCTGTTGCTGTTATGTTTGTCATGTGGCCAAAAAACACTTAACGATTCGGATTGGGGACTGCACGAGATGATGAAGTGCCCACAGTTATGCACATGCGGGTCTTGTTATAGTTGGGTAATGCCTGTCGACCTGTCGTCGTCGGCGGAAGGAAAGTCACAGAGAGAGAAATTACCTTAAAACTAAGGACCTATTTAGTTAATACCTCTGTACAAAAGTTCAATAATTAGTGTAAAATACCTTCATTCCTTATTCCAAAGGGAAGAAACCAGCGATATAATCTTTTTATTTGAATTAACTTTCCACCTTTAGCACTATCAATAATAACTTGTTAATTGCCATTTGTGATTATAGTAACAGATCTTGAGCTTAAAAACCTTTCAAATATTAATGCGAATTAAGAAGGGAACTTAAGAACCTTTAAAATATTAATACAAACTAGGAATGTACATAAATCAAGGGAAATAATCTAAATTATATATCGTAAATTTTTATGTATCGAAAAAAGAAATATGGAAATATATCGTATTAAACGTTATAATATTTATATAAACAAAGAATAACATACAAATCTAGAAGAAAAGAGCAATAACTTGTATGACAAAAATATTTCTGTCCTAATATTATATCCAACAGTTTTGAATATCGATTTATTAAAATATATAAAATCATCGGACGTAACCTAGAAATATCGATTTTATCGTTTTAATTCCCAATTTAATTTGAAACTTTTTAAAATGTATATATAATATTAGAAACAAATATAGTTTAAACCAGTACAATGCTGGTATAGTGCGATATATCAAGCAGAGTATAAATATATTGTGCCAAACATTAAAATATATCGAAATTCTCCAAATTTTATTGCGTAAAGCGATAAAGCGATATTTTCTGCCATCTTCAATTCGAACACCTAAAATTTAAAGTTCAGATAGTTGTCTTACTTAAAAATATGAATCCCAAATGCTCCCATTGATTACTTACTTCCTTAGTGCTTTGCCCATGTTCTCTCTGTGCATCAAGGTTCTTCTTGCTCACAAGCTATCCCAACTTGGATACCCACTTTCCGCTCAGTGCACTTATGATTCGCACGCTCCGGCTGCGGCGAAGTGACATAACCAAGTGGCGACTCCAGCCAGCCTTTCGCCAAAATCGTGCCAAATCTGTCGACGCCTCGTCGGCCGGGATTTGATTTATTACCTGGGTCCCGATGTAGGCGAAACTCTAATTGCGAGCCCGGAGCGGGACATTGTATATATCTGTGCAACAAATCCGAATCGTTGGGGGTTTCTTTTCCCCAGCTGGTGTCCTAGGCTAGTACTAATTTTAATGATCTGTGTAAGCTGCCGATTTGATCTAACTCTACTCTATGAATTGCTATATGTTTACCGTTGTAGTACTACCAGTGATGCATTCTAAGACTAAACACCCCAAAACAAAGAAACGAAAAAACTTTGACTAGTGTTTAAGGCGTTCGTTCTAAGGCTATAAACCCCACACACCCAGAGACTGAGACCGATATCTAATTACCAACCAACCAAAAATAAGCAAACAAATATGTAATAAATGCAAACCGATCAGACAGAAACTAAGGGCTGTAGACAACTGTAAACCCCCAACCAAGTACATCTAACTGTAAACATCCTAATCGTAATCGTAGAACTCTCGCTAGCGTAACGTAACTCTGGTGTCCGAAGAGCGTAGTAAGTACCCGTCCTTGTACCTGGATTGCTAGCTGTAATTGGCCTCCTAACTCGGTCGGGCTCTGTGTTCGTGTGCATGCATTATCCCTCTACTCGATCTCTGTCCCCCATAACCGGACCGAGAACGAACTAACCCACTAACCAGGTGACTAACTAACCCGCTCGACCGCATGATCCCTAGCTAGAATGCATCCTCACTGGTGTTTGTTTATCGCCCACCTCCTGCTCCCCCTCATATCACTCACTCACCTCCGCCGCTTCTCTCGATGTTCCCGAAGCCCAGCCTCAGGTCTCGACTAATCCGCTTTACCCAACCCCAGATCGGACCCCGGACCGCAGCACCTGGAAGTGGAGCCTCCACTCGGGCAGCAACTCCACGCCCACCTACCTGGAGCGGCGGAACGCGTGCCGGCGCAGCGACATACGGCAGCGGAACTCCAAGTTCAAGCGGAAGACGGTGGCCAACTCCAGCTCCTTCGACAGCTTCAACGAGTCCCTGGAGGCGGAGCAGGAAGGGCCCAGCCAGGAGAAGGCGTCGAAGCCTCTGTCCCGGAACAACAGCCTGGACGACACGGCGCTGCAGAAGCTGGCAGCTGCCATGAGGTACCGCAAGCGGGATGCCGCCGTTAAGGAGGAGACCAAGTCTCCGCCCAAGAAGGCCGCCTGCAAGTGCAGTCCGGAGACGAAGCAGGAGCAGGATCAGCCGGATCCCTGCTCGTGCATCCTGCGGGATCAGCGCAGTCGCAGCAGCAAGTCTCAATCCCCAGTCTTCAGCTACAAAGCCCTCAAGGAGCGCAGCAAGTCGGTGCCCCGGATCGGCGGCTTCAGCCTGGACGAGGAGGCGGAGCGGGAACGAGAGCAGGACGAGGACAGCGCAGCCTCCTTGAGGGGCAGCAAGCCCGATCTCAGCGAGCGCAAGGCCAAGGGCAAGGGCTTCTTCGAGGTGCGGCAGTACAACCACAAGACGATGCCCAAGAAGATCGCCACCATGAAGAAGCAGCGGAGCAGCACCAAGAGCTGCTCCAAGTTCTACATGGACCTCAGCGAGTTCGACAGCAGCAGCGCCACAGTGCTCAAGATCACCGAGTCCACGGAGGAGCTGCGTCCGGAGAAGGAAATAGAGCTGGCCCAGGAGGCAGCCACCTTGGACGAATCCTCGTCGGATCAGTATTACGCGGCCAGGGACCAGGCGGAGGCGGAGCTGCTCTCGCCGGCGGAGAAGTCGAAGCGAGACGCCCAGATTGTGCTGGACTTGCTCAAGAACACCAAGGAGTTCGAGAGGATCTACAACAAGCAGCAGAAGCGCCGCGAGAGTCCCGTGAGTCCCGTCCAGGACACGAGTCGGGGTCCCTTCCAGCCGCCTCCGCGTCCGCCCTCGCGATCTCCGCCACCCCTGGAGCTGGAGGAGCAGCTGAAGCAGGCCAAGGAGGACGCCGTGGATGCTGGGCGTGGCGAGGAGCCCATCTACGAGACGCTGCTGCGCAACGTCCACGTCCCCTACAAGTTCTCGCCCGTCCTGGGACGCGCCAAGTCCGCGCAGATGCTGAAGAAGCGCTCGAAGGCTGCCCCGCCGGCTCCCCGGCCCGAGTCGGACTACGTCACGCTGGTCTATTCGCCGGACGGAGTGCTGCAGCGCGTGGGCGAGGAGGCGGTGCAGCGCGACAGCTGCAGCTCCTCCTCCACGTCCACCTCCAGCTCCTCCCACGGATCCGGCTCCACGCTGAAGCGCGACAGCCAGAGCACGGTGATCAATCTCTCGATGGAGGCGGTGCCCAAGAGCCTGGTCTCCGGCTCGGGCTCGGAGAGCTCGCTGCTGCCGCGCGCCCTGAAGTCCATTGACAACCTGGCCATGGCCTTCGGGCGCTCCAATCGGCCGCCGGAGCGCCGAGTGTCCGACGTGAGCGAGATGTGCCGCCAGAGCGTGCTCCATCGCCAGGGCAGCGAGGCGGTGGGCGAGCGCATGGCCCACGTGGACTACGCCGATCCCAAGACCCTCTTCGGCCTGGCGCCGCTCCTGAACCACTCGGAGCGCGACTCGGTCTTCTCGCTGACCTCCTCCTCCAGCGACAGCATGTGCGAGCAGCAGCGCAAGCAGCGGTCGGGCGGGGATCCGCCTGCCGCCTCCTCCGGCAGCTTCGAGTACGAGCAGCAGGTGGAGGACAGTCTGGAGAATGACTTCCGGGACTCGGCCATTTACAGCGATGACAACAACGACAAGCGTCCCGGGGACTATGAGCTCCAGCCGCGACGTCCCACCAGTCCGCCGCCGCCGCCGCCCCCCCTGGGACCACGTCCGCACTCCTCTCACTCTCAGCATCATGCGCCGCAGATTGCCCCGAAGCCCTCCAAGGACCAGCTGCGACTCGGAGCAGGGGGCGGGGTCATCGTCTGCCAGTCCGCCTCCCGCAGCTGGGTCCTTCAGCAGATCGAGAACTTCAACAAGTAGGAAGAGGAGTGCTCCTCCACGAGGACGCGGATTCTCTCCGCCCTTTTGCCATAAACACAATTCCTTTGTAATCTGTACATAGTTCTAAGTGTCTGAAAAACACACACCAACAACACACACTTCGTATGCAATGCTAATCTTAGATACTACATTTAGTGGACTGTTTTATGTTTAGAGCCTAGTTGCATAACCGCAGAGTCATTTAATAAAATTTGTAATCACTTTGAACATCATGTGGCTTTTGATTGGGAATTGGGAAGAAGGTGAGTTCAAAGCCTTATTTTTTGAAAAGCAATTTGTTGTCTGTTTAATCGAGAAACGGATATCAACGATAGAAGCGATAACTCTTTAAGAAAGAGAATAAGGGAAGAATTAGTATCATAATGAATTATAATCTTATTAAAGTGTATTTCTGTTTGCTTATTGTTGGAATATGTGGAGAATAACTAGATAACGAGGTATTTGTTTAATCAACAATCGGATAATTCGATTAGAGGGCGATAGCTCTTCGATAAGGCAAATTTAAGCTTCAAGTATGAGCAGAGTTAATTGTTAAATTTGTAATCAATTTGAATACTACTTAAGAGGAGTTATTTCTAGGTTGGGATTGGGAATTGCAGAAAGGGATATAGCTTTCACCTCTAATTGATTTACAAGAGGATATTTGTTTAATTGATAAACGAGTAACACCAATTAAATGGATAAAAACATGCTAGGGAACACTAAGAACTAGGCTTTCCCCTAAAATAGCAGATTCAATTAGTAAAATTGTAACCAGTTTTAGGGAGGTCTTTTAGTTACGCTCCCGGAATTTTTGTGACGAAATTGTGCAAGATAATGAAATAATTTTGTATTTAATTTTGTTCATGTTAACAAAAATTATAAATGTTTAATGTGTGTAGCGAATCATGCGTTTTCTTATAAATGATCTAAGTAATGTGGCAAAAAGTGTCAAAAAATTGGTTCAATTTGATAATAATTACTAGTAAAAGACAATTCTGGGGGCCGGCAGACAAGCGAGAAGAACAGGCCCAAGCAGCACCAACAAACACCTTGGATTCGTTTTAGTAAAACAGTTTTGGTTTTGGTTAGTTTTTAGCAAAAATTTAAAAGCGTGATCGTATATTTCTCTGGCGCACTCTTACAATTAGAATACACTAGACGATTTGTATTTGTACATTTAAAACGCAAAACTAATAAACAATGGGAATGCTGTTAAAAACACTGAATTTGGGGGCGAACGAAAGTGCAACGATGCAGCTGTGAAATGTTTCGAAATGCTGTTTGCTGGGAAGGGAACAGAGGTTAGTGGCTGGGATGAAATTGGTTAGGAGAAGCTGTTGTGATTATGTGGATGTTGTGGTGCAGTGGCTGCTAAAGCTGCTGCTCTCACCTCCGCCGCCGCCATCTGCTGCTGCGGGAGGTGTCGGCGATTGCAGCACAGCTCTGACAGCGCCGGTGACAACCGGAGGCGACGTGAGAACGGCTTCCTTTTACCGCCTCGCTGGCGTCTTGCGGGGTGTGCCGCTGGCCTTGCCGCGTCTTGCCCCCCGCGACGTCGAGGACGTGGAGGAGGCCGGCGATATGGAGCGGTAGTCCTTGGTGCGCGGACTGCGACCTCGGTTGCTGTTTCTCGAATGCGTCTTGCGCTTCGAAGCCAGCCAGTCGTCATCGTAGTCGTACTTGCGCTTCTGCTTGCGCCGCTTGAAGTATTCCTCCTCGTCGTCGTCCTCTGCACATTGAAATGATTTAAATAGAGAGGGAAATAAGAAAAGAACAAGAGCGAAAAGGCAGAGATTATAGCTTGGCTAAGGCATTGACTCTCGAAGGCACCTGACGGCGCACAGCACACACCTGTGCCGTCATCTATGTACTCCAGCAGCTCCTGCTTCGTCTTCAGGTCGGCCGGACTCTGCAGACTCATGGCATCCTCGTTGGCATAGTCGCCCTCATCAAGGCCCAGCTCGGCGGTGTCCAGCGTGAGGACGTCCTCCTTCAGCATGGCCTTGACGTCATAGGGCACGTTGGGATTCTGCAGGAATTCATACAGGTCAAGATCGGGATTGCGCTCTTTAAAGCTCGTCGCCTTGGTGGGGTTGCAGAAGCAATTCTTCATTCTGCGGAGGGGAGAAATAGCGAGAGCGGAGAGATGGAGATTTAAAGCACAAGTTCGAAGGCACACTGGAGGTTGGGGAACCTACTTCTTATCACACAGCTGGACATCGAGGTGCGGCGGAAGGGGCGCGGCGCTGGGAGTCCCGTTGGCGGGATCCTCCGGATGCCGGCCAACATCGCGTCCCTCCAGCCACAGGTCGTAGCGGTCGCCCTGGAAGCGCTTGACGAACGTGTCCATTGAGAACTTGACCATGTCATTGCTGCAGGTACACTGCACTGCCCGCTTGCCGTACTCGATCCAGCGCTCCATGGCGAAGTTGGTGGCCTCGGCGCAGTTGAAGCCGTGGTTGAAGCCGGCGTGATAGCCGAACGGGAACGTGATCATGATTTCGCCAGCCTCCTGCGTGATCTGCAAGAGATATAGACACTGAGTCACACCACCTAATTGGACCGTGAACCTATTGAGAAACACACCTTACTGACGGGCACATCGTGCTGCTTAAGTATCTGGGGCGAGATCAGTGTCGTCTTGTGGCGCAGGTAGCCATTGCAGTTCTTGTAGCTGGCCGGAAAGTACTGATTCGCCACCCTCTCCAGCTTGCGGCCGCACTCCGGCGGCACCGCGTACCACGTTTTGGGCGCCCCGAAATGCAAGTAATTGATTGAGTAGAGGTCCATGTCCTCCGTGTGCCAGGCGAACGTGGTCTTCCACATGCCGAAGTACAAGTACGCCGTGTTCACGCCGTCTATCTGGATGTTGTAGTCCTTGTTCACGTAGTCCAGAATGGTGCCCAGTCGGTTGATGTTCCAGCTCTGCAACAGCAAGGGCAATGCATCGTCAAGAGGGGAGGGGGAACGTGAAAAACCAACCAACACTTACATCCTGGTCGGTGTCGGTGATACTGCCGCTGACGTCTGCTCCATAGATGGGTGCCACGTAGGTAATGTGCTTCCAGTATTTGCGCTCCAGATCCTCAAAGTCGAAGTGCTTTGGCGTGGCGTAGCGCTCGGTGCTGGCCAGTTCGCTGAACTGCTTCACGGTCAGCGGTTTCTTTTGAATGTTTATTTGCTGATAGTAGCCCTGCTTGCCGGTGACCACCTGGCATATGGGCGCCGGTATTGTGACATTCAAGGCATCCAGATCGGCATAGCCACTGCGCCGGGGCACCCATTCTGGCGGTGGCACCACCTTGGCCAGACCGGCCTTGTGGGCGCCCTGGGACTCCATGTAGGCTACGTATTTGGGGAAGTCCTTAAACTCCTCCCAGGTGGGCCGAAAGACCATGATACGGGGCACCTCTGACATTTTCATTTTGGTCGATGCTCTATTTTCGCTCTACTGCCAGGCTCAGCTTTAGTCTCTACGAGACACTAATCTCTTGGAGTGTATTGCTTCGATCTGTAACTGTGATATTCCCCATATCCTCTATAAATAACAAATAAAACAAGAAAGAAAGCTACAGTCGTTCGTGAACGACTGTTATATACCATGCGACTTTTGCCTATTAGAGAAATGTAAACAAACTCGCTCTTTGCAAAACCACCACCATCTCATGCACTTGCGTGTGCAAGACAGAGACAGAGATAACCCCTCCTCTCTTTTTTGCGCACGGGAGTTAGTTTCTTGCGCTTATCAGTTATGTTGTTGTTTTTTGGGATGCACCTGTTGCTAGCTGTCAAATAGATAGCACACTGATAAGTAAATAATTTTTGTGTTTTTCACCCGATCTTTACCAGATTATTGATATATGTTCTACATATGCATGCCTATGCACAAAAAGAAAGATATATGGTAACATTTGCGGCTGCAAAACGTTTTTTTTGATTTGCGGGGGAGTGGGAGGGAAATTTTTAAAACAAACTTGATCTGCGTGCAAAATATTCCGACCTACATACCGAATTTGGTGGCTCTAGCTCTTATAGTTGCTGAGCTCTCGGCGTTTACACAGACGGACAGACGGACAGACAGACATGGCTATATCGACTTGGATGTTGATGCTGATCAAGAATATATATACTTTATGGGGTCGGAAATGCTTCCTTCTGCCTGTTACATACATTTGCACGAAATTAATATACCTTTGTACCTACGGTACATGGTTTAAAAAAGAATTTTTTTTTAAATTTGTTTCTAGAAGACCACATTAATAGTGCGTTAAATGCTGATATTTCGGAATTAATAAGGAAATAAAATAATAATAGTTGCTATATTTGAAATAGAAATAAAGAATTTATCAATTTATCCACAAGTAGAGCTTTTATCCAGGGGTAACTTTTTCTATCCGTCTGGAAAAAAATGTTAAAGGATACTAAGCTTTGATAGTACATTTCACCAAGCTCTTCCTGGTTGCTATAAAGTTCATAGGACAGTGAAAATTTATGGTGTTTCGACTGTTATAAGGCATCCGCTCGAAAGTATGCAACTAAAAATAGCGCTTATTTCAGCTCAAAAGAATGCAATACAAATATGGCCTTGAAATTGACTGCAAATAAATAAATAAATTTGTACATATATTTGTACGTTTTTATATAGCTTTAAAATCAATAAAATAAAATATTTACAAATTTATATGTAAACTATGAAATTTAGGTAAAATTTTTAAACTTAATTTAAGTTATTATACTGCTAAATATATACGTAAAAGCCTTTCCTGGCACGTATTAGATTGTAGTTGTGTAAGAAATTGTTTTAAAATGTAAACTAAATTATACAGTACATTAAATGAGAAACATTATAGAACTCTGTTTAGGTTTTTTTTAGCTTCAAAAAGTTAATATTAATAAATTGTTCATATTGATTCTGTCGAAAATTAAATATATTAATTAAAGTGGA
The DNA here is from genome assembly GCA_008042635.1 of Drosophila nikananu. Lineage (NCBI taxonomy): Eukaryota > Metazoa > Arthropoda > Insecta > Diptera > Drosophilidae > Drosophila > Drosophila nikananu. The sequence continues at coordinate 136,487 of VNJV01013103.1, forward strand.
TCAAATGTCACAGAACCAAAAACGAAACGTTGTCCACTTCTTAATTAGATTCCTTTTCCACCCACTTAAATGTCTTATTATTAGTATTTTTATTGTAATAACAAATACAATTTTTAAATATTAAAATGTTTTAAAGCCAGAGCGCCCAAGGCCATCAGGCTAAATGCCATATAATTTGATTTTGAACATGTAACAATTTGCATTAAATGAAAACTCTATTACCCGCTTAATGGGGTGTCATCAAGGGCTCTGCCCCGCACCTTAATCGTCTGATAATTATGGCGCAATATAATTTATAATTTGAATGCCGGATCCATCGCATAATCCCTTCACACGGTCCAGGAACTCTTCTGGCCGCCACTCATTATGCAAACGTGGGACCCGGAGGCGGCAGGTCGACTCTCCCGGGGCATCCGCCATCGAACAATGACGAAAATCAGGCCGTGGGCAACTGTCAGCGTAATCTGCTGGAAAATTAAATGCAAACGCGAAAATTCCCATATCGCCACTGTCAACACAGGCTGGCGGCTCGAAAAGGCGAATAAAAAATACACGGGAATTGGCGCTTGCATAATTCATGGCCGCCCCACTGACAATTAATGCTCGCCCTTGGTCAGAAGCCACACTCAACGCAGTGGCGGTGGCTTTTCGATGGTCCCCGGCAGAGTCCTCTCAACTGGTGGTCAGCTTGTGGTTGAATCGGCCACAGGATCTCCATCGGCTGCAACAGAGTTGCCTGCATTTTATGGCGACTACGAGGAGCAAGGGGAGTTCACAGCCCATTTCACGGCGGGGGCAAGGTCGAAAGTCTAGGCCAAGCAAGAGCCCGACTGTGGACCTCTGGACAAATGGAGTCGTTCAATCGGATCCCAAGGTCGAGTTGAGGAGGCACACAGGGTGCAGGGACCCAGTTCTATTCTGTTCCCCGAGCGTTTGGCCAATCGTGCCCTGACTGCATTATGTGGCTGCCACACAGTCTGCGTAACCGAGTTTGCCCCCTCCGGTGGTGGTGGTGCTGTCCTGGCACAAAGGTCGCCTGCGTTCTCCCATTTTCTTGGGAAGCTGACAGCGTCAGTGTGTGGCATCGCAGAAGGCGGACAAAAAGCTTGCTCGCTCTTTCACCTGCCACCTGGTTCCGCCCGAATATGACACGAAGAAAAAACAGCACACACAAAACACCAACACACAGGCTGAATTTCAATTTCTTTGACACGTTCTTGTTGCTGTTCGTTTGCAAAACGCTCAACAAGTGCCTCCTTGCCAGGATGCTGAGCAGTTGAGCTCCAGCATCCAGATCGGGCTGTGACACGAGCTACATACACTGGGGAAATAAATTTAAGAAGGGTTTCTGATGAGGTGTGGAATATGTATGTGTATTTTAGAGTGTTAAAGAGGGGTTGTTGTATTTTTTATTAGGAAATTTTGAACAAGATTTATGTAAGGTAAGTTGGGAGATGGTTTAAAGAAGGTTGAAAAGTTGAAGGGTTATTCCTAGTGCAACAAGTATTAAACTTATATTTATTGCAATAATCACAGAGTAATATATTTCTTACTCTAACATTTTTATTCTCTTATTCTGATATCGGATTAAAATTAATATGATTATATTATTTACTTACTAACTTATTATACAATACATATATAGTACTAAACATTATTAAGTGAAATATTTTATAATTTCAATTTTAAATTGTTCTGTTATTCATCTGTTATTATTTTCTATTTTAATTGCTAGTCAACCGAAGGATATTTACTCATTCTTAAATTAAAACAAGGTTGAAAATATTAGTGTGGTTGTTTATAGGCTTCGCTAAGGACAAAACTGATTGTTTAGGAAATATTTGTACTTTCTTTCAAGAAATAATAGTTACAGGAAATTTCCTATAGATGGACATAAAATATGTAAGACAATGATCATTTAAAGCACCATGTTCATAACAAAAGTCTAGTAAATGTTTTACCTCTTTTAACACACGACTTTATGCTATCTTATTCCCATTAATTGATTAAATTCTATCCATTTTATCAAGAAAACACTATATTGGAGCACCTGCTACCCCATTTTTGTTTCAAGTTTTTTACCTGCTCAACTGGGAGAAGTATAAGTAGTAGTGTATCCATATATCCATGTCTGTATAATACTCTTGTAATATTTTCCAAGTGCACAAGTAGATAGCGAGTGTAACAGACAAGCTTTGACTTTTATGCCCCTCCCCGTTCTGGCACCCCATCTGCAGGTCGGTCTCTCTGGTCCTGCTCCTTTCTGGGAAAAACTTTAGCAAATTGCCATTTTGGCATTTAGCAGCAACGGCAACGGCGACGCTCCCCGTTGGCCACCAAGCTGGTTTCTTACATTTGAGAGATTATTTTGTCGTGGTCCCTTCACATTTCACATTTAATTCCGACCCCCTGGCCGGGCGACCACCCCCTTCCGAAGGTCGTCGTGGGCTACAATCGAAATTCCGCTTGTAATTTACATGCCGCGAGTGCCACTCCCACTCGTATTCGAATCTTCACGCATTTTCGTGGCGCTTCCTTCGGGTTGCGACGACTTTTTGCGGCCTGTTTGGGAGGAGCAGCCTTTTGCCGTAGAATAAACAATGCCCCAAACCCGCTTTTCCGTATTTTCCAGACCCAGCAGCAGGCCATCCCTCCAGCCATCCAGCCCTCCACCCCGGACAACTTCCTGTTTCCTGCGCCGCGCAAATTTGCAAGTATATCGAGGCCCACAAACATCAACAGGCAAACAAACAGCCGAGTGGAAGCCACCGCCAACCTTTTCTCATTTCCTTTGTGGAGCGAGCAGGCGGGCCCCGGTGTAGACACTGTGCTCTTTACATACATATATACGGCCGTAGTCCGCAGTCCGTAGTCCTGGGTCCCGAGTCCTCAGTGCTTAGTCCTCAGTCCGGGCAGCGCCAACTTGTTGCTGTTGCCTCCCAGCCATCGCAAAAAGCAATTTCATGCCAATGCGATGAATTGACAGCGACAGGAGTAGAAAATGCCGCACGGCAGAGGCGGGGCAGGGCAGAGCAGCCGCTGGCGTTTGATTCTGATAACCCGGCGCACACACACGGACGGCGGACAGGTGGAACAGGTGCTGGGCGACAGGTGAAAGGGGGGACGGGAGCAGCGGCAGCAGGAATCCAGCAGAAGACGACCACGACGACCCCTATCCGTTCAATCCATCCCAGATGCCCGGCTCTTCATTACGCTTACGGGGGAAGTCGTTGGACTTTCAAAGGATTCCTTGGGCAGCACACGGAGGCAGAGATACTCTTTCATTATTTAATAATATTTTGAAAATAAATTTGTATCAAAATTTACCTTATAATTATTACTTACTTACTTATTACTATTATTATTAACTAAAGCTTTAATTATAAAAAAAATTATTTAGCAGCAGTACGTTATTAAAAACTGCGTTCTAAGTCCTTAAAAATGTTACTTTCTTAAGTTAATTAGGAAACTAAATATTATAAGAAATATAATTGTACAATGTATTAATTTAGCTTATAAACTTTTATTGATAAAGAATGAAATCTCTTCCCAAATAGATCTTAATAAAGCATTAAACAAGTTTTTAAGTGTGTGAAAATAACAAGTTAAAGTCCAGAGCTTATTAAATGTTTTAACTTTGAATAATTTAACTGGCTTAAGCCTGAAGTCCTTAGTCGAACTGTCTTAAAAATGGCAATATAAAAATTGTATTCGTTATTACTATATACATTTATAATAATAATAGTAATTGATGTTCAACTTTTGTTCATTTAAAACCCAACGTTTTTAAATACTATCGAATGCTACCACAGAAGTGTGACCTTTTTTCTGTATCTGTTTATCGAGATCTTGCTTATCGATATAAAAAAAGAGACGCCTTTGTTTTTTGAATTTGTAAAATTCGAGAGCAGACGCTTTTTACTGTACGAAAAACAATAAAACTAAGTGACGAATAAGAAAAAGTGTTTTATAGACTCATTAAAACGAGACAATACAAGGGCTAAGGGCATCAAGAAGCTGGCGAGAACGGATTTGGTCGTTCGACCCAGATTCAAGCATACAATGTGTATTTAACAGGTATTTCCCAAACAGTATTTACAAATTAATTTGATAATTAAACTTACTGTGGTATGTTCGTTTCCCTTACGCATTTTTAAGTAGTTTACCTGTAGTACCTTAAGTTATTCAATATACCCAGCGGGGAAAGGGTACTTGAGCCTATCGAAAATCACTCTTTACTTTACCCTTGACTGCCCTTCCTATATGTTCAGGGCATTCCAAAGTCCACTTGGCCATCCTGGCAGCTCGTCGCGTCGTCGGCTGTTTGTTTATCGCCCTCCGTCCCTACGTGCAAATAATCATACTTCAAAGGCGATAAATCGTTATTTAAATTTCATTTTCCACATTGCTTGAAGTTTCGTTTTCGTGAATTTTCAGTTTCGTCGCCGCTGCGGGGATTCCCAAGCCCGCTCCTCCGGTGAAAATGAGAAAAAGTATGCTTTAAAAATTCGGCTTATTTGGTTATGAATCCCCCGAGAGTGTTGGCTGCCGGCGTGAATATTTCTTCATCTCCGAAGCGATGCGGGAATACCTGAGAGTCTGTTTGTTTGTGCGTCTGAGTGGCCTCGATTTTGGCCTTATTTTTTGTAGTACTTTGCTGCCAGTACTAGACACACACACACACGCGCAGCAGATGGCCAACAGCTTTCGGCCCTATAAAACTGTGTGTGCCGTGGCATCCCTTATGATCCCTTTTTTTCTGTTGAGGACAAAGTAATCCGTTTGGAAAGGTCCGCCTTGGCTCCTTTCCTATCTGTGGCATATAATCAATGCGAGCTTCGAGCTGGAATCGCCGGACGACAAAGGCTAAGAGGATATTCCATAATTCCCACCTGGTGGCACCTCACCTTCCGCGCAACATAATTGGCTTAATATATGTATTTCCCGCTTAATCCACCTCGACCTCACTTTAATTGTGTGCCACGCATTAAGCTCCGCCGGAATATCCTGGCTAAGGCGTTATGCCGCTTAAGCTTTTAATCGATTTTTGTGGACTCTCCTGTGACTCGATTATGATTACGACTCTCCGATTGCGAGGGGGAGCCAGAGCCAGAGCCAGAGCCCGAGCCCTGTGTCCTCGCATCCTTGGGTCATGCCAATGCCAAGCAGCCAACGTTGCTTATTTTCACAAGAATTTACAGCGCCTCCGAGGATGCTGATGAGGGGCGATGCTGATTAAGGAATGGCTCCGGGGCGGGATATTCATTTACGCTTGTTTATTGAACTTGGAATTAGTTTGATTTGGCCACCGAGCCCGGGCAAAGGACACCGTGGCCCAGCGGGGGAAGGACGCGAAGCAACGAAGAAGCAATCTCGCATTAACGAAAACGACAACTCAAAAAGGAACAATTTCCAGGACAAACAAGAGGACGCAACGGCAACGGCAATGGCAACGGCCGCTCCTCGGTGCGTTAAATATAATAAAATAAGCTCATTAAAATTATGAGACCCAGCAGGTGGCGGGAGTCCGGGTCCCGGGCAACTTGCTCCCTCGCTCGTTGCGAAAGGCAGATAAATCTCGCATCGAGGTTGCCATGCCAGGACTCTGGCCATCAATCAGAGCCGGATTGTCAACTTTTCAGCCGCTCATCTCTCATCTGGCTGGGCGGCGCGTAAGTTAATTACACCCGCCCCACGCCCGGCGATTGATTCCACGGAAAAATCAGAGCGAAGACCCGAGAATCCGAGCAGCAACCCGCAGAGTCGAGAGCCAATATTGCGACGGAGTGTTCGTGTCACGGAAGCATGAAATCCGGCAAAGCAAGTTTCGGGTGCGATTGACAACCGGCACTTAACACATTTCCCGCGCCCCTAATGAACCGCAAGTGCGCAACAGCTGAGATCCGGATGAGTTGGCTGCAGGAGTCCCCCAGTCCACAGCCCACCCACACTGCCAGAGGAGAAAAACAAGTTAGTTACCCAGTTACAGAGCGTCCTTGTCCTTTATTTATCGGGTTTTGTGGGATCGAGACAGCATGGGGAGGATGGGGATACAGATGCCGATGGGCGGGTAGAGTTGTGTATGTTTTTGTACCGAGACAGGAACCGGATTTTATCTCCGTGTACTCTAATTAATTTGCTTTTTCTGCAGCCTCATCTCGGTGACAAGCCGAAAGTGTACAATTGTGGATTAAACTATGCACAGGGCACAGGCCTCTGTTTCGTCTCTGCCTTTGGCTTGGAAAAATATAAATATATAACATCGATCTTTACACACACACACAGACACAGACACACAGATATCTATATAGTATATATGCCATATGGGCTATAGGGCTATGTCTTTGCAGTTACAGTTACGCTTTAAGCCGAGTTAAGTCTGCAGTAAAATATTTAATTCAGAAAACAGTTGTTATATTTCAGCACTCGCCGGTTCTGTGCTCTCCAGCGGCTTCTACACAATAAATTCGGTGGGCGGTTACAGCTCGCTGGTGATTCGATTTTGGAAATCAAGTGTGGCGCGAATTAAATTAAAGCCTCGGCCTTGTCACACGCGGCGTATGCGCGATGCACGATGGAAAATCCCCCGTCCCCTGGCCCTTTTTTTGTTTCTATGCTGCGCTGCAAATTAAAACTTTGGCCGGAGCCAAGCTTGCTTCTCTGTTTTGTTTGCTAAATGTTAAAAATGATAAAGTGCACTCGACGCGGGCGGGACTGGGGCTGGGCTCGGGGCTGGAAATAGGACGTGGCACGTGGAGCGGAAGGAAAAGGGTAAAGCAAACATGAGTGCACAGCTGTCGAGTGCTCGACTTTGGACGAGCCGGTGGCCACACATCCTCCTGGCAGCGCCTGGCCTTCCATCCCAATCTCCGTCATCCCATCCCCTAATGTGTAAGTTTGCGTATGAAAATAGTTAGAGTTAGTTTTCGTTTCGTTTGCGTTCGCATTCGCCTCCCGCACTTTGTAAAGGTATTTTTCAAATATAAGCGTATGAGTTCAGAAGTGTTAGAAGTTCCATTCGAGTACACGCATAAATATATAATATATATAATATATAGTATATAATATATTGTATATACTATGTGCTATAGACTAGCTGTTTGTATAGGTACATCCATGTAATATAGCTTCTGAGTTGGATACTTTGATTAAACGGTATTTGTTCTTGGCTTAGACTAACAACAGTCAACATTCAACAGTCATTCCGATATGAGAGGTTTTCGTCAATTGGAAGCATTTCACTTCATTTCCTTGCGAAGCAGCTGGCGAAGGTACCGCGAATGTGTAAACCTAACTTACGGATAGCTCTTTTAACATTTATAAAGTTTCCCTCAGTGTCTCTCCGTTCGTTCAATTGACAGCGCATTATTGGAATTGAAGTTATTTCGCAGTGGAACACATCTATGCAAGTACACATGTAAATATACACCTATATATATTATATTGTATGTATAGTTTTAACGATAATAATAAAGCCCCGCCCCCCATTTTCAGCGATTGTTTTTGGGTTTTTTGTAGATTTTTTTCGGGGTGGAGGCTGTACACGCTTCGCTGGCCCTCTTATCAGCCCGGCCTTCGTCTGGTCGTGATAATCCCGGCATACAGAATCCAAAACATCCGCCATAAACAAGCCGATTATCGCTGGGCAGGAGGAGGCCTGACCACAGCCAATGACTTGCCGGAAAAACGAGACCAAGACTGAGACGGAGGCCGAGACGGAGACCGAGACTGCGACCCGGCATTAAACTTTTAATAAACGAAGCCCGACAAAGGAGATGAACACATCTGTGCCCCGCCGAATGGCATTTGGAATATTTCGCCAGGCAGCCAGCCGCTCCTTTGATAACATTCTCCTCTGTACACAGACAGTGTCATTTCGCCCCCCAGAGTTCCACCAGCACATGTCTGTTGTCCTTACAGCACGTGCAGGTTCTCGCAGCTCTTGGACTTGGAAATGTCACTGAGACAGATCTTCTGCAGCAGCTCCTTGGCCAGGTGCAGGGAGATGTGGGTGCGCGAGGTCTTCATCTTGGAGGCGGTGGCCTTCTTCTCGCGCTTCTCCTTCAGCCGCATCTGAGGATGAGAGAGGAGGTAACAATTCTCTATACTTCGGTAAATTTACCATAAAGTAGTAAAGTATCCCGGCCTCATTTGTGGCCACTTTGTTTAAATCAGACGCTTGCCCTCTTGCCAACTCGTGGTATTATATTCATAATACCCATGGCAGGCGAACCCAATCTGGTTAGCTGGCCGAGCTTCCGTTTGCCCCGCTCACCGCGCCATTTTCATTAATTAGAAGCAGAGGCCCAGCCCCTTGGTAACCCAAGCCGCCTGGCTAAATCCATTTAACTCCGTTTCCTGCACAATTTGGCCATGCATCGGTGGGTTGCGTGTGGTTCGCACCTTGCTGGAAACCACAACGGACCCCCCCGAACTCACCTGCTTCAGAATGCCCACCAGCAGCTCATCGACGTTGTGCTGTATGCCGCTGGACGTCTCAATAAATTTGGCATCGCGTGAGGCGGCCAGGGCTTTGCCCTCTGCGGATCGAAGGGGAAACATTAAGTGAAATGAAATCAAGCCGTCATAATTGGGACACCGGGGCAGTGCTCACCCTGCGAGGTGATGAGCCGGGCGCGGGCCAGGTCCGCCTTGTTGCCCACCAGGATGACGGCCTTGTCCTTCGTGTAGTTCTCCTGCCACAGGTAGTTGATGATCTCCTCGGCCACCCGGAAGGAGCTGCGGTCCACCACCGAGAAGACAACGACGCAGCCGTGGGGCTCGTAGGTGGACAGGGAGTTCTCCACGCTCATCTCGACGCTGGGGTGGTCGATGAAGACCATCTCCGACTCCTCGTCGTCCAGCAGCACGCTCACCGTCTTCTCGCCGAACTCGTCGTCTAAAACTCAGATCAGAATTAAACTCTAAGGACGCCAGTGGCAGCCGGGAAGCTAGGGGTCGGGCACACACATAGGTTCCAGCTAGGGGTTGTCTCGGCTACTCACTGCGCTCCCTGGTTCCCTGCCGCTCCAGGTCTTTGGTGGATCTGGGGGGGACTGGGCACTCCGGGGAGCTCTACTTACCCAGGCTGGCGTCGTAGGTGTGCATGTACTCCGAGGTCATGAACTGGTTGACCAGCGCCGTCTTGCCCACGCCGGCATCGCCGAGCATCACCACGCGGTATCTGGCCGGCGGCGGCGGCTCCAGGCTCTCGGAGTCGTCCGGCGAGGCCGGCAGGGAGTCCACGTTGGCGTAGCCGGCGCCACAGCAGCTGCCCTCGAAGGGCGACCGCTCGCTGGCCCGGCTGTTGGTCGAGTTGACGCTGGTGTTGCTCCGCGACCTCCGCGAGATGATCGAGTCGCCGCAGTTGACCACGTTGCCCTTGCTGATGGAGAAGTGCCGCAGGCGGTAGAGGTCATCGCTGGCCCGGGGATTGTACGGACGCTCCGGGAGCGAACACACCCGGGGCCTCACGTGGTCGGGAACTGGTGGGGAGATGCGAGTTATTACCCAGCCTTTTAGATCACCCAATCCCCATCCCACCTGGCAACTCGAGAAAGTTGGAGGTCCTCCGCTGCCGTCCCCGGTTGGAGCTCTGGAAGGCCAGGGGACCCACATCGTCGTTGGACACTATCGAGGCGTTGGAGCAGGCGCTCTTCATCGACTCCCGCGAGCTGCGCCTGCTGGCCAGGTAGGCCAGTCCGCCCTTGGAGCTGCCCCTGCGGCGCGGCTTGTGCTCCACGTGGCCGGCGTCCCGCTTGGGCTTGGCCGGCTTGCAGCCGCTCAGCTCGTGGTCGGCGTCCTGGGTCAGGTCACTGGTGGACTTGCGGTAGCGCAGCGAGACCACGCTATCGGAGCAGGTACGGTCCAGGGTGGAGTGGGAGCTGTGCAGCACCTGGTAGCCGGGATTCGAGGTGATGTTGATGGCGTGCCGCCGCTGGCGGTTCGACAGCGGCCTCCCGTCAGCGGAGCCCTCCTGCTGCGGGTCCATCTCGGGCTCCGTGAAGCTAAAGCTGGTGGTGGTGTGCGTCACCATGGTGCTGTTCGTGTGCTGGGTGCCCGTCTCGCCGGACTCCATGGACAGCTGGGTGCAGTCGGTGACGCAGGAGTCCCGCTTCAGGCCGTAGCTGTAGTTGGAGCCAGCTCCTCCCGCTGCAGCGGCACTGAGGTTCCTGGCCTCGATCTTGCTGATCACCGGCAGCTCCCACTCGTCCCGCTGCCGATTGTTCTCCCTGCCTGCTCCACCGGAGCCTCCCATCGCCATGGCCATGGCGGTGCCCTCGTCGACCCCGGTGGTGGTCAGCTGGGGCAGCGGTTCCAGCGGCGTCTTGGCCCGCATCAGCTTCTTGGAGCCCTGGCGGCGCGGCGAACTGGGTGGATCGTAGTAGAGGGCTCCGTCGTCCGGCGAGATGGGCTCGTAGTACTCGAACTTCCGCCCATGACTCGGACTCACTGCATCGAAGACGAACTGGCACGGCGACTTGGGACTACGGGCGGTGGTGCGACCGCTGAGCAGGGAGGCGGAGTCGTCTATGGAGCCGGAGGAGGGCGTCTGGTAGTAGGAGCTGGGCGTGGAGCTGCTGCCATCGTCGCAGCTGTCGTTGGCAAAGGTGGTGGTGATCTTGGGACTGCGGGGAGTCTCGTAGCCGCCGTAGCTGTAGCCTGAGCTCTGACCTCCATGGTATTGTCTGGCGGGAAGGAATCTCTGAAAGTTTCTGGAGGAGGAGATGGGGCTCTCTCTTACCTGGGCAGCTTGGGCGTGGCTCCCTTGCAGGGCAGCGGATTGCTGGCGGCCCGCGCTGGCACCTTGTGGTGCGACGAGTGGGGATGTCCATAGGAGCCTCCTCCGCCTCCTGTTCCCTCGTCCCAGCTGCGCTGTTGCTGTGCCATTTCAGGACTTCTGTGGGTAAGCAAAGGTGGTTTTCCTAAGTGTACTTTGGGTTAATAAATACATATAGAGATAGAACTTTGCCTGTGGAAAATTATGAAGAGAATTAGAAGCACTCACTCTGAAATTCATACATAAAATGAAAGCAAAACAAGACTCAGGATATGCATAGTACAGCAGCTATTATGATTTATTCTTGTTTAGGATTTTATGTCCTACATAAAACCAGAATAGGTTCCTTATGAAATCAGAGGAATAACAAGGCTATCTTCTTCCTTTTCAAATGCAAAACCTTATGACTTCTTTTTGTCCTGTGCACTTGGGCTAAAGTAAAGATGATGAGATGAGAAGATGCGATGGGAACGACTCGCTGATGGCCAACTCATGTGTAAATATTATGGGCCATTACTCATCCCGCACACACACCGCACACCCATCTGCTGGATACAAAGTGCGCCCCTGACCGTGCAGAGCCCGGCCCAAATGGGCACAAAGTAAACATAATTTATGGCTTTATCTGTATTTAATCAAAATAATGAAAAGCGGGCAATAGAAACCGGGCATCATAAAGGCCAGGCCACGCCCACGGCCGACCGCAATGGGAGGTGGGCGGAAGTGGGAGGGGGCTGGGGGTGGAGGGCAGCCTGGCCGCAAGTCATTCTCCGGGGGAAGTGCTCTATTTGGCCAGGCAATTATTGTTGAATGTGCGCTCTCTCTTCCGCTCTTTGCGGGGCCTCGGAGCTGGTGGCGTAAGTGGCTGCCCCTATTAGCGCCCCCGCAACCGCAGTGTGCCCCCCGAGCTGTCAGCACCTTCACACACACCCCGCACACACACCCCCGCTAACTTATGCAAAAGTTTCCTCGCCCGCCGCCCGAGTTGCAAACAATCGGCTTGCGGCAAACTTCGCTCGCTCGCTCGGCGCGGGGACAAAGTTCCCTAATGGGATTTGCCAGCTCCGGAGTTTGACTTGCAGCCAGGCCAAGTCTTTGAGTTGAGGCCTCCCACTGCTCCCAGCGAACTTGATTATTGCCGCAGACACCAGACACCCGACACCCAGAGACAGTTGGCCATTTCTGAGGCTCTAATCGAGCTGCAAAGGGATTTTCCAGACGCTTGGCCAACAGTAACAATTGCAAAAACTCTGCAAGCCAGTGAAAGCAGCAAAGTATTTGGCAAGTTAGCTAAAGTTTTGTTTCATGAAAATGTAGTAGTTTATTTAGTAAAGTTGCAACTATTCATAACAAAACAGTTTTGAGGCCTAGTCTTAAAAGTTTGTAACTATTGCAAGTAGCTCAAAGTTCCCATTTTGGAGTTAAGAAGGTAACTTATCTGGGTTGTTCCAGAAATCACAAGAAATTGTTCGTAAATTGGTGCAAGTTCCTTTATTTTATATTTCCTTTTAATAAAGAAAGCTAAAAAAAGGGATGCTTAAAGTCCTTAAAATTGTGTGTAGAAGTATGCAAAGTACTTTTAAGATATGAAAGGCTCTTTTCTTTAGAAATTAAGGTGTTGTAGCTTCATCATTTCCGGTTTTTTCCAAATCCTTGTGATTAGTTTGCTCCTTTTATATATTCTTTCGGGTTATTCAGATATGTAGTTTGTTTTCTTAATCCACTTTTCTCTTGGTGTTTCATATGTTAGCAAGGCACTTTAGTTATACGATGCTGCACTCTCCAGTGGCGTTTGTTGCAAGTGCCCCAGCGAGGCAAGTGTTCCTCCCATTGGAGCAGTAGCAGTAGCAGTAGCAGCAGCAGCAGCAGCAGCAGCAGCAGCTGGATGCAGTTCTGTTTTCCCTGGACACGTGGCTGCTTCAAGTTTGCACACACAAACACACTCAGCTCTGTCCGTGCCTCACGTAGCACGTAGCACCTCTACCCTGACCCCTGGGCCATTATTATCTATCTACGGCTATCTATGTACGTAGCTACGTATCCACGTATCTACCTATCTACCCCTGTATCTGCGGCGGTTACAAATAGCCGGAGCGCAGCCACGCACATCCGTGAACGGCGAGTACGTGTCCGTACGGCAAAGCAAATAGTGCGGAATAATGGCCGGAGCAGCGTACCTGCTCATTTACCTGTTACCTGTTACCTGTTGCTGCTATTATTTGTCTGTTTGCTTGTTTTGCCGTGCTGGTCCTGCAACCCAATACAGTCGAAAGTCCTTCAGTAGAATTTCGTGTAATGCGAATGCGAGTGAGTCACTGTTGCGTGAATTAGAGACTACAAATGTGGCGATAATTTGGTGTTACAACTGAGATTCTCATTAGTTTGGTAGCTTGGATGTATTCATTAGAGTTTGAATTGGTTTTATATGAACAAGGAACATTGAAAGTTGATTTATTTAGTGCAACATTTGTTTTAATTGAGTAAATAAATAAGTGAAATAATTGGTAATTAAAATTAAGCTATAAAAAATAACGTTCTTCTAAAACAAAGAAAAGATTTATATGGAATTTGGTACATAGTACAATTTCTTGCTGACTTTCAGAAACATATGTCAGGGACTTAGATACCTGAAAAATCACCTGTAAACTCTCTTTCTTATTAACTAGAAAACTAGTTATCATTCAATAGGAATTTAGACCCTGAAAGACAAGTTTCTTTCCTTAAAATCTCTTTAACAGCTTGAACTTATAGTAGGTTTTCATATTAATATAATACATATTAACTAGGTAGAACAAGGCAAGTAGGTTTTCATATTAATTTGTATTATATTTATATTAAAAACCTACTTCAAGTTTAAAGTTTCCCTTTCTCCTTTGTTTAACTGGCCGTCCAAGGGATTTCCATAATTTTCACAAGTTTCCCCATCGACTGTTGATTGTTTGAGTTTGGCTAAAGTTCCTTTTGCATATTAATGAGCTCCCAAGTTGTCCGCTTAAAAGTTTTCAATTTAAGCCCTCGAATCTTCGGGAGAGTCTTTCGGTAAATACCACTTACAAGGCATCAATTATTCGAGTGATTGATTCAAGTGTTTGTCAACTTGTTGTTTCTGCTGCTGCTGCTGCTACTGCTGCTACCTTTTCGTTTCGCATTTCCCATTTTCCGCATTTCTCCCCGGTTTCACCTGGATATCCCCTATCCCCTTTCCAATGCTCTGCTTTTTTCTGCCGTATTTTGCATTTTCACGTAATATAATGGCGTGTTGCCACCGCAACGAATCGATGGGGGGAATGGGGACTTTGGGGGCCCCGTTTGATAACAAAATGTTGATGTGGAAGTGGCCCAGAGTCCAGGGCTCACCTGTCTTGCTCTCTGCCTCTCACTCTCTCTCCCTCTCTATCCCTCTCGCTTTTGGCTTTGCGAAAATCTGCAGACAACAAATCAATAGGAAAATCCGAGCCATTCGCATTCGCATTGCCATTCCACGTTCCTTTTCGGACGCATTCAAATGCTGGGTTTTCTTTCCCTTTGCTACGGTTTTGTGTATGCATAAAGGCCAACGAGGAGCTGCCAAGGGTCCTGGGAGATGTGAGCCTGGACAGCTTATTGTCCTTCTTGCTCGCCGGAGAAAAGGTAAGCTTGTGTAAGATAATAATTGCCACAGATTTATGGATTATGAACGAAATGCGAACCCAATCAGTCGTCGTCGTCGGAGTCGTTGGGGATTGAATTATTGATGGAATGTCCTGGTTTGTCCTGTTTCGTCCTGTTTCGTCCTGTCCTCTCCTGCCTCGTCTTGTCCTGTCACAACTTTAAACAGATTGTGGCTGGTAAGTTATGCATGGCCTCTGAACGATATGTGGCCTGCATTTGCATATATCCCCAACTTGAGCTCCAATCTGGCACCTTTTCCGCCCTTTGCTTACGCTTGCTCTACCGCTTTCCCTTTCCGTTTTCCGTTTTCCGTCTGCGTGGGCTTTTCCGCCTTCATCAGGCCGCGGCCAGGGAGTAATGACTCTTCCTGCACGGACCGTCATTAGGTTGCAGGTTGCCGCCGTCATAAGTCACCATGGTGCTTCGGGGCAACTCGGACAGCGGCAACCCTTTGGGCAAACTTTGCCTGTAATTAAGCCCGCACCCGTTAAACGCATACTTAACGCCGCCCCCTAAACCAGCCCCTAATGTAGCCCTCGCAGTGGGGGCTACTTTATGGACCCTACTCCCTCAGCGCCCTGTCTCCCAACTGCGAGAGAGACACACAGCCTGTAAAAATAAACTGCGGAGAGTGTGTGTGTGGGGTGTGTGCGGGGCAAACAAGGAAAGTCCATAAAACACTTAAGATCAAAGACTGTGTGTGTGTGTTTGTGTGTGTGTGTGTGGGCGGGGGCGGCGGCCAGTTCGCAAATTACAAATCCTGGCCAAAGTCACGTCGCAAGTTGGTCATTAGCCGCCACTTGAGGCGCCCACCTCCGGCCGCATCGATTTTATTGCAACACATAATTCTTGGGGGGCCGGGGCTTGGGCCATTTGTGCAAATCTCATGTTGATGGCATATTAAGTGACCTCCGCTTTTCAGGCCACCCCCACAGCCAGTCCAATTTGCACTTTAAATGACTGCCGGGGCTGTGGGGCAGCGGCAAAGTGATGATGTCCTGTGGCAGGACAGAGACGGCGCAAACTTACGTGTAATTAGACGCGTCTGGGCGCGAGGATTAGCAATTAAGCGAATGTCCTGTGCGCGCAACAAGTGGGGGCAGGGCGGAGTAAGGACGACACAGGACCCGGGTAATCCCAGCCAGGGGTGCCGGGGAGGGTGGCAATTGCCGTTTGGGGGCAAAGCGAGAGCAGCGCATAAATCAACATGTCAAATCGCAGCTTACAAAGTGCCAGGCACACACAGGCACACACAAGGCACACACAAAGCACACCCACAGCACACTCTCACTTACACTTTCACTCCGCGTGCCGCCTTCAATGTTTAATGTTTACCATTCTCATTAAATTCGTCGGATAATTCGGTCTGCTGTGGCAACTTGGCTAATTGTTCGCCGCCAACTAAATGCCACTAAAACAAACACCGACAACGACAACGACAACGACAGCGACGGCCAAAGCAACGCAACAGTTTGCACGGAGCGCCGCTCGGGACTCTCTGCACTTCCGCCTGCGCCTCCGTTTCCGTTTCCGCTTGCACCAACCAACTTCCGCCCGGACGAAGCTGCGGCGGCGGCTGCTCGAGCTGAACTGTGAACCTTCGCCGAGGCGCCTACCTTTGCCGATTCCCCGAGCAGCCGAACCGCGCTGCCAAAGCTCCGTGTTGGCGAGCTTTCCTCGGGTTTTCCACTGGACTGGAAAGTGGAGCCAGTGAAAGCTGCCGCCAATTGCAGTGGAGTTGAAGATGATTCCTGGATTCATTTAACGGCTTTATGTTTTCCTTGGGTAAATGGTTAATTTGGATTTGGGTATGAGAAAATGAGGGTCAAGAAAGTGCTGAAATGCTGAAAGATATCTAGTTAACGAGAGTAAAGATTGATGATATCTTTTTGTTCTTCTTTTATGGTTATATGTGATGTTTTGATATTTCTAAAGATGATTCTGATTCATGTTAAATGTATTATATATAATAAAATTGTGACGCGAACCGCGCACAATAAAGAAAAAGAATAATAAATATAAATAAAATAATAAATAGAAATAAACCCTAAAAGAAATCCAAATTTATGAGTTAAATATCTATTAATATATTTAATACTAAATAGAAATCAAAATAATGTTAATCGTAAGAAAAAATAATACAAAGTTTAAGAAGAATTTTTAAGAATTATTGGGGTTGAAATCAAGTATTTTTGGGATTAAAACATTTAAGAATAGTCAGGATTGAACCAAGAATTTTTGGGATTACAAAATTTAAGAATGTTTGGGATTGAATTAAGAACAATTGGGATTACAATTTTTAAGAATAGCGGGATCAAATCAAACATTTTAGGGATTGACAATATTAAGTGTGTTCATACTCCGATTAAGAAAATCCGGACTTGGGACGAAATCGTGCCCACTTGAGATTAATTTTGGCAACAATATCCCGTATTTTTCTATCTCTGTAAGAATGGAAATAATGTTTAGATCGAAAATTCAAAAATGGTTATTTTAACCAACATTTTAAGGGGGTTCTAGTTGCACCTATTGAAAAATTGGTATTTTTTTATTTTGTTTAGAAAGAGGATACGCCTTATGAAGGCGTATATATTTAAAATATATATATTTAAAAGCATTTTCCCAAAAATCGCCTTTTTTAAACTGTTAGGCAAGGCTTCTACCATAAATTTTCTTCGAATTTAACCCATTTTGTGACACTTCTATATGAGATTTTGAAAACTTTGTTTTGTTTCATTTTTACACCCTCCAACAAGTGAAAAACCCTGGCTGAAAATTCAACTTTTCACAAACAATCGTATATTAAAAAAATATAAATAGCTAAATAGCATAGCCAACTAAAAATAATTAAATTTAATTTTTCTAACTTCAGACTACCAGAAAGTTGACTCTGACACTTTTTCCACACTACTTTGACCACTTATTAAAAACGAATAATTCGCTACACACATTAAACATTTCTCATTTTTCAAGTTTTAGTTAAGTTAAATTAATTAATTTAGTTAATTATCTTGTACAGTTTCCCCACAATGAATTCCAGAAAGTAGTAGAAGCGGTCTTCTACTTCTACTTCTTACCTAATCAATTTCAATAATGTTTTTAATCTTTATTATTATTATATATTTAAATATATATTATATATTAAATATTTACTTTTATTCTAAATAAATGTCCAATGGTTGTATTTCTTGATTATCTAGTCTGTGCAGACTTGTTATTAACAATAAAAAGCTTAGTAGTTTGTATGTTTTCCTAATTATTTCTCTTCCACCCAAACAAAGTGACTAAGGTGGACTGGTTTCTTGGTTTCTTTTCTTGATAATTTAGCAATAATTTATATAAATCACCACTAATTCCCAGCTCGATCACGGTGTTCACAGCTGGCCCATCCGTGGCTTGAATAAATACTCTCATCTTTTGTGGGTTATAAAATCTTGTTTTTATATATTTTCATGTTTTTCTTTCTTTTTGTTTTGTTTGTTGGATAATCTCGGCTTAATGCTAGTCTTACGGCTGCTTACATAATAAATAGTCTGGAAGTCTTCGGCTTAGGATCTAGAGAAACGACTAAGTTGGGGGCAGGGATATAGGGATATAGGGGGATATAGGACAGGATAGGTGGATATATGGCGGGTGAGTATGTGGGGCGGGGCGGGTAAAGATGGGACAGCTCCTCGTGGATGCCTCGATAGATCCTTACAGACTGGCCACGCGGGCGGAGAGCTCGTCCAGCTGCTGGTAGATGCTGGCGGGCAGATCGGCGCCCACCTGCGACTCAAAGTAGGTGCGGATCTCCTTCACCTCCTGCGACCAGAAGTCCTTGGGCAGCGAGAAGATCTCCTTCTCGTCCACCTGCTCCTTCATGCCGGCCAGGTTGAGGGAGCCCTCGGCGGGAATGTGTCCGATGGCAGAGTCCGCGTAGCAGGACTCGCCGTTGATCCTGCGCAGGATCCACTCGAGCACGCGCGAGTTCTCGCCGTATCCGGGCCACATGAACTTGCCCTCGGCGCTCTTGCGGAACCAGTTGACGTGGAAGATCTTGGGCACCTGGCCGCGCTTCTCCATGCTGAGCCAGTGGGCGACATAGTCGCCGAAGTTGTACCCGAAGAAGGGGCGCATGGCGAAGGGATCGTGCATGATCATCTTGCCCTTGTGCTCGGCGGCGGCGGTGGCCTCGCTCCTCATGGCGGCGCCAATGAAGACTCCGTGGGTCCAGTCCCTGGCCTCGTAGATGAGGGGCACACCGGCGGGCCGGCGGCCTCCGAAGAGCATGGCGGAGATGGGCACTCCCGCCGGGTCCTCCCAGGCGCCATCGATGATCGGGCACTGGGCGGCCGGGGTGCAGAAGCGGGAGTTGGGGTGGGCGGCGGGCTTGGCCGAGTCCTTGGTCCAGGGCTTTCCGAGCCAGTCGGTGATCTGGACATTGGGGGCCAGGCTGCTCTCCATGCCCTCCCAGAAGACGCCGCCGTCGGAGGTGGAGGCCACGTTGGTGAAGATGGTGTTCTTGAAGACGGTGTTCATGGCAATGGGATTGGTCTCCATCGAGGTGCCGGGCGCCACGCCGAAGAAGCCGTTCTCGGGGTTGATGGCGCGCAGCACTCCCTGCGAGTCGAACTTCATCCAGGCGATGTCGTCGCCCACGCACTCCACCTTGTAGTCGGCCAGCGAGGGGTTCAGCATGGCCAGGTTGGTCTTGCCGCAGGCCGACGGGAAGGCGGCGGTGATGTACTTCTTCTCGCCCTTGGGGTCGGTGATGCCCAGGATGAGCATGTGCTCGGCCAGCCAGCCCTCGCGCTTGGCAATGGTGCTGCCGATCCTTAGGGCGAAGCACTTCTTGCCCAGCAGCGAGTTGCCGCCGTAGCCGGAGCCGTAGGACACGATCAGGTTCTCGGCGGGCTTGTGCAGGATGATGGTGCGCTCGGGGTCGCAGGGCCAGGAGGGCTGCTCCACCACTCCGTTGGCGGGGGCACCCACCGAGTGCAGGGCGCGCACGAACTCCTCCTTCTTGGCCAGCTGGCGCAGGACGGCGGCGCCCATGCGGGTCATGATCCGCATGGAGGCCACCACGTAGGCGGAGTCCGTCAGCTCGATGCCGATCTTGGAGAGCGGCGAGCCCACGGGGCCCATGCTGAAGGGCACCACGTACATGGTGCGGCCCTTCATGCAGCCGGGGAAGCGCTGCTGCACCGCCGACTCCATGTCCTTGGGCGAAATCCAGTTGCCCAGGGCCCCCTTGACGCCCTCCAGCGGCGTGGGGATGGTCTCCTCCCTGCGGTCCGTGCAGATGAAGGTGCGCGACTCCACGCGGGCCACGTCCGCCGGATTGGTGCGGGCCAGCCAGCAGTTGTCGTACTTGGGCAGCGGCACAATGGTGCCCGCCTCCAGGAGGCTCTTGATGAGCATCTTGTTCTCCTGCTCGCTGCCGTCGCAGATGTGCACCTGGTCGGGCTGGCACAGGGCGATGCCCTCCTCCACGAAGCTGCGCACGCCGGCGGTCAGGGCGTTGGCGTCGCCATAGGAGATGGGGATGCCGCGGATGTGGCTGTAGAGGCCGCAGTTGTCCTGGCGGAGCTTGTGCAGCTGGGGCAGGCCGCACACGTTGGCGGAGCTGGATTGAGTTGGGAAATTAATTAGTAAAGTTTATAAGAAATTCAGCAATAAATTTGTGTGATTTTTGGGTCACTTAAGCTTGCTAGTATTTCCCATACTTACATAATTTTGCTTTGTTCAATGAGCTCAGGCATTTTGCTTGTGGGTTTTCTTGCGAATTTCTCTCAAATGAAAAACTTTGGAATAAACTGCTCAACAGTTTCTAATTTGCTGATGTTGCGAAAGGGGTTTGTGGCACTTTGGCTAAATCTGTTTGTATCACAATTGGCGGGTTGATTATCACAATTATTGTTCTGCGGGCGAGGACTATGCGTTCCGTATGTTCTTCCACAGCTTCTTGTCAAATATCAGCTTGATTTTCAGACCACTGAAAGCAGGCTTTTCACTTGATCTTTCCATTTACTGTGACCACTAGTGACTGATGCCAGCTGCCCGCGCGGGCGGCCTTTTATACGCCCCGGCCGACGCCTCGGCATCGAGGCGACTAGAACAAGTCCGCCGATCGGGCGAGTCGGGGCACAGTGGCAGTTTAGATACTTTTGGGTTGCAAAAATCATAACTCGTGAACCAGTTGAGATATTTTTATAATTTTTTTTTTAAATAAAAGGTACTTTTAGTACCTTTCGATTGAGTGGTCAAACTATATGGTGTGATAAATAGTAGATTTTATACTCGAAAATTAATGTTTTTTGCGGCAGTTTTCTTAATTTTTTTCCAAATTCGAAATATACATTTAACTTTTTTTCTCTGAAAATGCTAATATGGTGCATATTTAATGTTTTAAAAATAAAATAAACATATATTTTAAAGAATAAAAAAATTTTTTTTTTAAATAATTCAAATTTCTTCATTTTTGATAAATTTTCCATCATTTATGCACTTTTTGTTCAAAGTAATCAGTTAATTTTACATCATTTAATATTTTTGAAGAATATTTAATCATTATACATTAATTTTAAGTCATTAAAAGTCCTTACAAAGTCAGGAATCGAAAAACAAGCCGCCAATACAGGAAAAAATGAATGTCCGCCATACAATTTCGTACTGCGCTTGTAGCAGAATTTGCTCTGAGACGCGCGCTTTTTACGCTGAGTTGAAAGTATCTTTTGCCTTGGAATTTCTTAGGGGCAGATTGGGGCAGCCGATCTCTTTTGAATATGATAAAGGACATATTCAAGAACAACACCTCATACGCCAAACCCATCATCTCGTGTAGTCTCATTTTTGACATTCCATCAAAGTTGAAAAATAGGTGAAAAATTAGTACTTTGGTAAAACAGTTATGCCTGCACGTGCAAAACATATTATAATTTTATTCTACCTTGGTTTTACCGAGATTTGATGATCCTTTCGATAGAAACCAAAACCATGCCAGTTGGTTACATAGTTTAGCCAAAAATCAGCCGCAAAGTCAGAATTTTTCTAAAAAACGAACTAAATTTTTTGCAACCAAAAAAAAGTTCAACTTTGAACCCGTGTAACTTCTAAGATACTGAATCGATTTGAATCATTTTTTGGATCCAACCCTTTTGAACTGTTACCAGTCGAATGAAATAACAAATTTTACGATCCGTTGTCATCAAAAAGTTGATTTTTGCAACGTATCTGTATCTTTCCGGCCATAGTGCGGGGGCCCTCGGCTCTGCCGATCGTCGCATAGCGCTACATGCCGAGCCGATCCGAGCGGCAGAGGGTCAAACTCCGGGCGAGCTGATTGGTCGTCGGCGGAGGCTCGGCGATTGTTTTGGTTTTTCTCGTTCGCGGGGCATCGGCGGCGGAGTCCGGGGGATGCACAAGGCATTCCAGTACGTATATTCCCGTCCCCACTTGGCAACAGTAGTGCCAGTGTTGTAGTGTTGTTTTGCCATGGAACGTACAATGGAAGTTATTCGGCTCTTAGTTTTGGTTTTGTGCGTTTTTGGGGGCATTTGGCAGTGATAAGAGCGGAAGGCAGGCGTTTGTTGTTATGTTTGACACCCCGTCGATATTCTGCCACTTTCCCGTTGTTAATTTAATTATTTTGTTTATGATTTGCCGGCGATAGCGGCGGGCGAAAATAGAAACCAGTTCACGGACAGCTGAGGCAACAGCAGTTGTCGTTGTCTCTGCCCAATGCAGCTGCGTACATTCTGGATGTCTCTCGGAATGCAACGGCTGCACTTGCGAAAGAACTGTGTAAAAATCATGGGAATAATACAAAGGAATTAATGAAATGTTTATAAATATGAATAAGTAAATATTAAGCTATGAAATGGCTGTTTTTAATATCAAATGGATACTGTTTTTTGTGACTTTTAGTTGGTTAAACGAATGAAAAGCTTGTAATTGCTTGGTTTCTTCTGCTCTTTTGAAGCAGTTGGTATAATTTGCATTAATATAAAATACTATATATTATAGTGGCCACATTTTCCCATTTTCCCTAGTGCATTATGGCCTCCTCTTGAATTGTAGGCCTCCACACGCGCCCTCCTACGCCACCGCCTCATCACATGGCCGGCGTGTCCTCTCACTCTCATTCCCAGTTGGACCCTCGCCAACTCGACAAAACTTTCGCTTATTTGCAGAATCGGTGACGGAAAAATCTGTATATCGTGGCTGCCGGTCTGCTCCTCAATTGGCCATGGCCGTTTTGGAGGCCAGCATTCATGTGACTGTTTTTCTTCTGGCGGACCAAGAATAGCCCCCCGATGGTTGTCATGTGGCCACGCTCTGCGTTTTCGTCTGGGGAAGGAGAAATGAAGGTGCTGCGTGGTGTTGGTGGTGTGACTTTGGCCCCCCAAAATCCAGTTAACCACGAATAAATGTCACAGAAATTAATAGTTTAGTCCAAAGTATGCTTTATTTTTATAAAGTGTTTTATTTATTTTGATTAATTGAGAACTAGTAAGAAAACGTATACCAAAAATGTATCAAATAAACCAAGAACAGGAATATGTAACACCTTTTAACATCCTAATATATTAAGAATAACAATTTGTTTTTGAATTTGTACATATAATAATACTTCATCCCACAGGTCAGAACTTATTTATTTCTTTCCTTAGAACAATAATAATAATAAACACATTATATTATATAATAAATATACAAACTGTTTTATTAATACTTCCTCTATAATATTATACAATGTCTTGAACCCAAACCGAATTTAAAACAAATAAAAACTTTCCCAACAATCAGTATTTCGATTAACATATTTTATTGATGCATGTCTTCAATGTTTAGCTTTGATAAATAAAGTATGTACATTTTTGCAAATAAATATAAGCTGCATAATAAAGAATATATAGGAGAGCAATTGCCTTTAATTAATTTGCAAACCCTTGACTTTATATCCCTTTTTTTATTAATTGCAGTGCAGTGCAATTCCCACCATTTAGAGACCGTTGCAATTCAGGTTCCTGCACCCATCCACCGCTCACTTAGCCTAGACCCAGAAGGGACTGGGCGCCCCCCAATGGCCTTGGCGGGAAACCTTGTCAGAAAACCTGGTCAGCCCTCATCCTTGGAACCTGCTCTCCTCTGCTGCTCTCCCTCCCCTCGCCTTCTGGCGCCACAAGTCCAGTTTTCGAATTAAATCGAATTCGTCTACACGCGTCGCCCCGTTTTTCGGTGGGTTTATTTATAAACTATGGACTTGTTTTTCTAGTTGGGCCTGATAATCTTCATCATCGCCGCTAATTGCAAAGCCCAGACTTGGACTTGGACTGGGACTGGGATGCTAACTGCTTCGCTCCTGTTCTCACCTCGCCGCACCTTGCCCAGCGCATTTCGATGAGTTGAGCTTTATTTTACGAGGGATTTGCGTCAATAGAAGCGATCGAAGGGGCCGGGAAATATGCATAATCAATATGCGATCTGTTTGGCTGCTATGTGGGACAGACTCCGCCGATGGGTTATCAGGGGACGAGCCTCTGAGTTCGTCTAAATATAGAACGAACGCACCCGGATCTGTGCTGGCGACCAGGAAATTTCCAGTGTAAAATCATCATCCATGTGGGGATCTAGGGATTCTAGGGATTCTAGGGATTAGCCTTCGCCTTGGTTCTTGGCTTTCTTTCTTCTGTAGGTTTCTTGGCTTTTGGCTTCTTATCACTTGGTACCACTGGTGGGTACATCACACCACACGCGTCAAGAGGCGAAATCAGGCCTTGGCAACCCCAAAAAGAAAACACTGCGTCCCATAAAGTTTTTTGGCTTTTTTTGACATTTTATTTGCTTGTTTTCCATCGCCCCGATCTGCTGATAACTCAGGTTAAACGGCATTATGGATTTATACGCTTGTTTACGCCAATTGCGGACGGGCCTCCGCCCCGACGGCCACCGATAAGCCCAAGACCACGCCCCAGTGCCCAAGCCCCAATCCCCAATCCCCATACCGATGCCCGACCATAACCAAAAGTCGAATTTCGCTTTACAAATCTCACTTCGCATCGCTTCGTTTTATTTTAGGCAATAGGGTCTTAGATTAGGAGGGAGTAACCTATGGAACACACACATCACATGTCGGCCACACGCGCCTTCAGCTCCTTCAGCTGCTCGGCCACCGGGCCGGGCAGGTGGTGGCCCACCTGCTCCTCGAAGTAGCGCTCGATGGCGCCCACCTCCTGCTGCCAAAAGTCCTTGGGCAGCTGGAACAGCTGCTCGAGATCGATGCTGTCGTCCATGCCGCCCAGGTTCAGCGCGTCCTTGGCGGGCAGTCTTCCAATGGGTGAGTCCTCGAAGCACTGCTCGCCCTCCACCCGCCGGAAGATCCAGTCCAGGACGCGGGAGTTGTCCCCGAACCCGGGCCACAGGAACTTGCCCTCGGCGCTCTTGCGGAACCAGTTGACGTGGAAGATCTTGGGCACCTGGCCGCGCTGCTCCATGCTCAGCCAGTGGGCGAGGTAGTCCCCGAAGTTGTAGCCGAAGAAGGGGCGCATGGCGAAGGGATCGTGCATGATGGTCTTGGCCTTGTGCTCGGCGGCGGCGGTGGCCTCGCTCCTCATGGCGGCTCCCATGAAGACCCCGTGGGTCCAGTCCCTCGCCTCGTACACCAACGGGACTCCTTCAGGCCGCCGTCCGCCGAAGAGGATGGCCGAGATGGGCACTCCGGCGCTGTCCTCCCAGCTGGGATCAATGATCGGGCACTGGGCGGCCGGGGTGCAGAAGCGGGAGTTCGGATGGGCAGCCGGCTTGCCCGACTCCGGCGACCAGAGCTTGCCCAGCCAGTCGGTGACGGTCACGTCCTTCAGCTGCGCCTTGTCCATGCCCTCCCAGTAGACGCCGCCGTCCGAGGTAGAGGCCACGTTGGTGAAGACCGAGTTCCGGAAGATCGTGTCCATGGCAATGGGGTTGGTGCTCCTCGAGGTACCGGGCGCCACGCCGAAGAAGCCGTTCTCCGGGTTGATGGCCCGCAGCACTCCCTGCGAGTCGAACTTCATCCAGGCGATGTCGTCGCCCACACACTCCACCTTGTAGCCCGGCAGAGTGGGCGTCATCATGGCCAGGTTGGTCTTGCCGCAGGCAGAGGGGAAGGCAGCGGCCACGTAGATCTTCTTACCCTGCGGATTGGTGATGCCCAGGATGAGCATGTGCTCGGCCAGCCAGCCCTCGCGCTTGGCAATGGTGCTGCCGATCCTCAGGGCGAGGCACTTCTTGCCCAGCAGCGAGTTGCCGCCGTAGCCGGAGCCGTAGGACACGATTTCGTTCTCCGCCGGCTTGTGCAGGATGATGGTGCGCTCGGGATCGCAGGGCCAGGATGCCTGGGCCTGGACACCGCTCTTGGGCGTGCCCACCGAGTGCAGGCACTTGACAAACTGACCATCGCCGCTTTGGAGGAACTCCAGCACCGGATTGCCCGCCCGCGTCATGATCTTCATGGACTCCACCACGTAGGGGGAGTCGGTGATCTCGATGCCGATCTTGGAGAGCGGTGATCCCACGGGGCCCATGCTGAAGGGTATGACGTACATGGTGCGTCCCTTCATGCAGCCCGGGAAGCGCTCGGCGATGGCCGCCTGCAGATCCTGCTCGGAAATCCAGTTGCCCAGCATTCCTGGCGTGGCCTTCTCCGTCACTGGCACCGTCTGCTCCTTGCTGGCGGTGGAGATGAAGGTCTTGGACTCCACACGGGCCACATCGGCCGGGTTGGTGCGAGCCAGCCAGCAGTTGTCGTACTTGGGCAGCGGCAGGATGGTGCCCTGCTTCAGCATGAGTCCCTGGAGCAGCTTGCTCTCACTGGGAGTGCCGTCGCAGATGTGCACCCGCTCCGGTTTGCAGAGATCCACGCACTTTTCCACATACTGCTTGACGGCGGGGGTCAGTGCCTTGGCGTCGCCGTAGTGAACGGACAAGCAGCGGCAGGTCAGCCGGAAGTTGTGGCTTCTGGCGGCTGGGGAGACGAGGCTGGAAGGGGAAATAGAGGGAGTATGGGTGAGTTAGGTAGGGAAATATCTTTGTTTATTAAATGATTATCTTATTTATTTCTATTTATTATTACCCTAGGTTAGGAAAGTGACAGGTAAGGTGGTTTAAAGACTATCTTTCCATATCTTGTGGCTACCTAATACTACTCAAGTAACCCTTTCCCATGCTCTATCTATCGCCAAGGCTTATCGCTTGCCGTACAACTGACTAGCCGAGCCAAGCACAACTGTACCGCCGGCATGGGCCTCGTAACGTGAATTTGAAATTCTAAGCGGTAACGCACTGCCGCCACTGCTGGAAAAGATACACAGATACAGAGATACAGCGATACGGAGATACACCGATACCCAGATACCGAGACTCTGAGATACAAATAAAAGGCGAAAGACAGACGGTTAAACTGGCTGATCAGCTGTTCGTCTGGTCGGTCTGGTTTCGAGAGCTCCACTCCAAAAACTCGAGAAACTTGCTCTGCGCGGGCAATTCGCACAGGCGGATGGGGATGGGGATGGGGATCCAACTCCAACCTTCGTCGTATCGGTGCCAGTTGGTGGTGTCCACGTCACTTTCATTAGAAGCGGGTTCCCCGCCGCCGAGATATCCCCGTTCCCCTGCCCCTGTGGCAGCATGATGCAATCTTTCATCATCTTTTCTGCTCTTTGAACGCCCCGTTCTCTGTTTTGGTTTGGTCTGCGGCAGATAAGTGATCAGAGGGGCAGCAGGTAGATGCCACCAAGTGCACCCTCGCTTCCGGCAGATACAACCCACAACCAGTGATCCGTGGGATATCTCTGACCCAGTCACACGCCAGACGACTGCTTACACGACGGTCAAAGTCCAGCGGAATTATCATTTACACGCGTTTCAGGGTTGCCCCAATTGTGACGTCACACGGGCGTCTGAACCGCCGAAATACCCCAAATTAATGTATGTTTTTATGGATTTTCGGAACTGCGCAGTTTTCTCCGCCACACACGCTCCCCAGATGCGGGTATAGGTGTGTGTATCGGAGCAATCTGGCCTGGTTTATATTAGCATAAGCTGTCGTCTGCATGCGCGGGGCGTGTGAGGTGAATGATAAACCGAAAGCGATGTCTCGGCTAGGCTTCGCTTTGAAAATATGCAAGATACAGCCAATTAGGCTGCAAATTAAGTGAAAATTAAATTTTAATTCAATCATATTAAGCCAGTTCTGGCTGGTTTTCGTTTTTGGGGGCTTTTGTGGCTTTCGTCTGGCTTTTATCTGGTGTGTAGTTATTCGAAGGGTGAGCGGTGTGTAGTTAGTGCCAGATTCGAGGGTTCTGCCATTGGAATGCTAGTCAAATAGTCGGGCATAATATTTATGGTGGCATCGATAACCGCTTCGTTCCAAATCGCACCGAATCCACAGAACTGGACTATCAACAGCCGCGGGAGCGAGGCGGCAGCTTAGCTAATTATTTGAGCAGCACTCGAGTTGTCCCAGCGCCTCTTTGATTAGGGCCACGCGCCGGAATTGGAAGCTGAAATTGCCGGCGTATTCGATGCTATTTCGGGAGATAACAGAGAATGTCTCCTGGCCTTTCGAAATGGCAACTACTACGTATTCTAGCCTGTGGTCTCCACAGAGCATCGCCTCAATGACGCCACTCAGCTGCCCAGTTTGTCTTTAATTTTGGCACTTAAGATGCCCTAACACACAGAGGTATTTCAGCTACACTACTAATGACAGACCTTTAAATGATAATCAACTTCTTTAAGCTTTCAATTACTTTTAAGGAATTTCAAGGATTTAAATCTTATTATAAGCTTCTAATTTCACACTTTTAACAGAATACTCACTTTAAAAACAAAGAATTCATTAATTTTGTAGGGTACTTCCACCTTCGTTGACTTTATGTCTTTTCTTTCATCGTTTTTTCGATGTTTACGTATTTTCTTGTATTTTTTTTTTGCAAAAACAGACGTAAAAATACGCAGAGTTTTCAGCCAGCGCGTGTTTCTTGAATGTGTGTGTATTTTTATATGGAAAAAGAACATATATTTTTATAAATAGTACTTGTAGTGATACAGAAATTCCCCCAAAAAAACGCTTGGCAACAGTCATGGGGGTGTCAGCTGATTCAACTACGTAGATTTTCCCGAAAAACCCCGAAACTGTACTTGCAATCTGATGAAATAAACGAAACTGGTTCCATCAGTAAAAAAAAGAGGGTTCATTAGCCTTGTCCAAGTCCCTCAAAAGAATCGAGTATCAAATGAAGGCGAAGGGCAGCCCCAATCTGCGGCTTATCAGGAGGAGTGTCCAATTTTTATGGGTGTACTGCAACCCATAGAGATGGAAAGTTTTTCATTAAAAATAATTAAATTTAAACTAAAAAAATATGAAAATATAAACCTCTTATTCCCCTCATAAATGCTCGTGTTATTTCATCAGAGAGTGACGCTTCCTTAATTGTTTTGAACATTCACGAGGTAGCAATGACGCGGATTCTGTTTAGAGGGAAACTGCACTATCACTTGATAGGATGAAAAGTTTTCCACCAGCCAGATTATGATGGGCGTCATCTGCACACTTTGTCTAGATTTCTATGAATGCCAGCGGGAACTTTATTTATAAAAAATAAGTTTTTAAAAATAACAAAAGAGCCCGTGAGTAATCCCCTAGCTTGGTTCTTTATAATACCAATGCTGCTGACGAATTCCTTTCATCAATAAACTACGCAGAAATTAAGGCACAACACCCAGTCGGAACTGGTAATTATTGGACCCAGTCTGGAGAATAGTTTTTATACGTATAGAGCGGGCTCATTGCCGCATATCAAAGTCCAGCTAATTTCGTATTTTGTTTACCGACTGATAAGCGGATCCCAGACAGCCCACGCTTCCCACATTCCTCCTATATGCCGCATATTTGTAGATTAAGTGTTCCGTGTATAAGGTAATGGTCGTTCTGGCCTAGTCTGGTCTAGCTAGTTCCACAAATTACAGGGAGTGAATGCTCCCCAGGTAATTGGGAACAGTTTTCGCTGGACTGGAGCCCAATTAATCAATGGTGTGGGGTGGTGACTCAGGGGCACCACATTACAAAGGAAGAAGCGTCACCATATCGCATGGAATCTTATCTGGCAGAAGTTTCTGGGAATTCTGGGAATATGTGGTAAACAAACCATTAACTGATAGCCCAGCCTGGTTACCACCACCTATAATTCTCATATAAATCACTGATCGATGGGACCTTGGCAAAGGCGCGTGCCCCTGGCCCAGCCGATAGGCAGGAATAACATGCTAAAACCCGCCAAACAATTACATTTAAGTGAATTGTTTTGATTCCTGCCATGCATAAGTAATGCTATTTGTGTTATGGCAAAATATTGCTGAGGGGGCTCGGCCTGAAAAAAGAGAGGAAAAAAATGAAAGAAATAGCTTCGGTGTCAACAACAATATTTTTGTTGTCTTCAACGTCGCTGTCGTTGCTGCTGCTGCCGTCGCTGTGTCTAAAGGTTATCATCATCAATGGAAGGCAGCTGGGAGATACTAGGAGCTAGAGGAGCCACTTGGAGCTAAATGGGCTTGTAACAACACAAAAAACAGCAGCTAAAGATACAAGTATCTTAGGGATACCTGTGCAAAATTAACTGCTGCCAATGAGCTATGACTCCTGCCTTTTAGTGCCTCTCTTTTTTAACAACCGCTTCTCCTCCTCCTCCTACTCCTCCTCCTACTCGGGCCAAAACACGCCACCTTAGCAAAACAGAAGCCAAAAAATAAAAACAGTCAACAGGCGGGGACAAAGATTCGAGTCGAAGCGCTTGTTGCTAGGCGGCCTCAAAAAACCCACACATGCAGTGCTTTGTTTTTATTTTTTGCTTGATTACGCCTAATGGCCTCTCACACACACGCGCGGAAAAGAGAGGCAGAGCCAGTCGGGCAACTTGATCGAACGCACGCACACACTCGCACGCTAAAGAAAACGAGCCAAAACAAAACTACAAAAATAATGCAGAGCAGAAAAGAAAACAAGAAAAGCAGCACTGATAAAGACCGAACAAAGGAAGAGGCGGGCAAGCGGAAAGCTTTTCATTGAACAAACTTGTAAGCGGCAAGTGTAGCATACGCCCAGGCGTCTTGGGAGAACTTCTAGGGCTTTGGTCACTCAACCGCCGCCTGAAAGTAGGCAACGCTAAGGTGCTAGCGCTTATCAGGAAATTCTTGGAATTCATAAGAGGAAATCATTAAAAAAAACAAGTAATAATTGTTATTAAATAGCATTTCTCTGTTTAATCTGGAATAGTGATATTTATATGATTAAATAATAATTTTAGCTAATTTTTTAAGAACTTCTACACCATATAATCGAGCATGAAAGAGCTGCCACTGCGAGATTAAGTACTTTTCCACACACACGCATATTTTTAGCTTCAGAAGCTGAGAGCGCCGAGTGCAATGATCTTGGAGCTACGAGTGACATTAACATTGATGGGCGGCGGATGATTATAGTAAGCACTGAGGCTTGTTTACGTCGTGAATGAAAGTGTGGCGGTCTCAGGGGGCGTGGAATTTTCCCGCCACCCGATTGGAATGAATCAGAAACTTGTCGTAGCCCATCTCAGTTGGGGTAGGTTAGTGGCTAACGAATACTAATGCGGGATTACCATAGAGCTTGTAAGCCAACCAGACCACACAATGCCAACTAATTGGTATTTTAACACCCTTTAATAAGGGGTTTGGAAGGTATATAAGTTAGTGATTAAACTACAGCTATTAAAGTTTCTTTAAATATGAATTTAATATTCATAGATCTTTGTGGTTAATTTATTCAATTTAATGTCTCATTTTTTCATATAATTAAAATTTTAGCATTATTCTTCTAAATAAATATAGATTAAATGGAATACTAATCTTGTTTTTCTGAGTGGGTTCTATCTACCAATTTTTATAATCACAATTACTGTGCGTTCTACGGGCAAAAGTGAAATTATCAGCCTTCGAATTCGTTTCTTATGTCATTTATAATAAATTACACATGTTTTTTCTATTCCAGATGTCTTTTTTCAAGGGTTTATTTTGCGATATTAATGTACTCCTCAGCATAAGCTAATTATTCGATTTAAATAAGCTGCCCAATTGTGATTATAAACATTTTGAATTAATATGGTCTCTCGGCAGATAAGAGCTGTTTACATTTTATGAATTCCACTTTCATTAGATTAGATTGATGTCCCGAAATACCGAATTCCTTATATAATTATTGTGTTAGAACTGATTAGCAGTTGTTTGGCATAATTATATCTTTAAGTTTTTGTGCTTATCTTGGAAGCCAGGGGGCATTTTGAAAACGAAACTAAGGGAGCTAATGTTTATTTTCCCCCTTTTAATGAATTTTATGAATATATATATATATATATTTTATGTAGAACATCACTATATGAAATAGAAACTTATTTTCTTAAGCGGAATCTTAAAGATCGCAACTTGTGTGTATAAAATGTATATAAAACCAGAATGACATAGAAGTCGCTTTTCCTTAAATCGGTGACCCATTTTTAGAATAGTGTTTTATAGATCCTAAAATCTGTTTAATTACATGTTTTCCATAGTTTTTCAATTGATTTCAAACCAATTTTGATCAAGAAAATCAAAAAATCCCATTAAATCCCACTGTTCTACTCAAAATGGTATGCCTTCCCTCTCAGCCACAGGGTATCCAGCAGTCGAACCTCCTGCGAACTACGATGGTGCCACCCATTCAACCTTTCCATCCACCTCCCCGAGGGAATCCCACAGAATGCCTTTGGACTCACCCGCATCCCAGCAGCTGTGCGCCCCTGAGCAGCATTCTGTCACCTGGCAGCGGCGACTGCGGTCGCTTTCACTTTCTTGGCGCAGTTGCAATTTTATCTCCGCCTTAATTAATTTATCGCTCTCCGCTGGGCCCTCCGCCGCTAATGTGATGAAATTGCCGTTTTAATTTGTATTTATTTAGCAGCGTCAAATGCACTTTTCGCCAATTGAGTGAGCCTGGAACTCTCGGGGGCACTTGAGGCGCTTCAGATTCTGATTCAGCTTCGGTTTCGTCTTGAGTTTCAGCCTCGTCGCTCTCGCGCTTCAGATGCTGAACTGCAGATGCAGGGACCGTTGCAGATTCGGATTCGGATCGAGATATAGCGGGCACTTGTTGCTGCGCTGGCACAACGAGCCAAACTGACTTCATGCGGCACTCGCTGCGCTCAAGTAACATGTGTGCGCGCCCAGCAGAGCTCTTGTCTTTTCGGCTGCGGCGCTCTCACTTCGTCCGATCTGATTGCCCCCCGAATTCGGCTTCGATTCGGTTCTCCTGGCTGGGGCACGCACGCAGCGAAGTGTAGCTCCGATAAGATAAGACGCAACGCGACGCGACTGCCGCTCCTGTGGCTGCTGCACTTGCCACGGGCTACGTGCCGCCCACTGCATAGTCACCAGGCGGCTGGGAAAGCTCTGGAGGCAACCAGAGGAGTCTTTGGCCAGGCCACGCCCCTCCCCGGAACAGCAGGCAGGCTGCCCCCCTCAACCGGTCCACAAGCGACTTTTGCAATGTCTGCGCCGGTGGCTCTTATCACACAGGTTACGCCATCGCTGATCTGTGTCTACACGTTGAGAAAAGGTCTTTGATATTAGGATTTTCAAATATATAAATTGAAAATAATAAAATAAAACAAATAAATTAATTAATAAAATATTAAATGTAGAAGGCAATAGGAAAGAAGGTATTTTAATCAATATCAAAGACTAAATGCAAAAAGGTAATTCTCAAACAAATGTTGTTTTCAAATGAATATGAATAGTATCATCAAAAGGGAGTGTAGTATTTAAGTGTAAAATCTAAGAGTTATATATATTTGAGAAAAGAAACATCTAAAATAATATTTAAACTTACCAAAGTATTATAATTGATAAATAAAATACCCCTAAAGTCCACAATATGAATGCTTATTTATTCCTTCATCAAGTTCTATATTTTAATAAATTAATATTGTACAGAACTAAGGGTATCATCAGAGAGGCATCTTGCAAAAACCATTTCCTGTACCCCGTATATTTTCACTCCAAGTGCGGTGTTTTAACAAATTGATTTGTCTCTCACCCCTGCATTCGGCTTATCATTTCAGCCATATCGAACGTGGCTTCCAGGCGGTGGTCATTATCGTTTTACCTGTGTTAGCATATTTATAGACCAATGCCATTTACGATGCTTGTTGCCTATAAAAAAACGGGGCAAGCCAAATGGCCAATCGCGCCAAGGTCAGGGAACGCCAGGGAAAAGTCTCCCTTTGGTGGAGTGGAAACTGGGAATCCGTAGTCCCTCAAGGGGCCGGGCTTGCCTCCCAGTCATAGGTTTCCTCTTGGCAAGAAATAAACAAAATAAACCAAAACTTTCCCCTGGGCGATAAGCCTAATCGGGGATTCTTAGTCCCAGTCCAAGGTGCTTTGACCAAGGGGGCAGCAAACCGAATACAAAACATTGTGTCGTCAATCAAAATTTAATAATACAATCTGCAGATGCGTCTGCCAAGCGTCAAACGTGCCAGCGGTGATACAGTGGAGACTGCCCCTGAAAACCCCTTGAAAACCCTCTTTAAAAACCTCATAAGTAAAAGAAACTTTTGCTTCGCTTTGCTCTTCTTCAACTTAACACTCTAAATCTTGAAATATCTTTATTAATTATAATTTCTGGCATACGGTACAATAATGCTTCATATAAGTATTCTTCTCCTTGCAGTGTCTCTGTTTCTGTTTTTAATACATTCAAATTTACACATCTCGCTCGGGGCTTTAGCACTACGACAATAATTGATATATCATAATTATGGTAGAGCTAGGTATATAGATTAATATGAACTGTGTATATAGACTCATGCTCGTATATATAGTGGCGTAAACAAGTAAACTATACACTTAGGCTTGGTACTATGTATTTGGTTTCGGTTGCGGTTTTGGTAGCGTTGTTTGCCATTGCGAGGATTCTTGGATGAGGTGGTTGCTGGCGGAGGTGAACTAATGCCTTCTTTCATTACAGTTCAAGTCATTAAAACGTACGTACAAATCGGCTAACTATCGGCTGTCTTTGGTGTACAAAATGGATGCGTACAGGTCTCCCGAAAAATAAGGGGCTCGAGGGGAAAGGTTCCCGCGTCGCGGACTACAAATCTCTCTAAACTCGACGGGGCCGTTTCATAAGTATTTTTCCTATAATTGTCTTATTGTCTTCGACGTTCTGCCGTCCTTTGTCCTTAGCATTGACTTTGAGTACTTTGAAATTCCATGTGTTTTGATTCAGTTGTCGCCTCTCAGATATCAGATATCAGATATAGGAAATCGGAAATCAGTGGTGGTGCCTTGCCTTAACCGAAATGAGAGAAAGTCGCTGGGAGGAGTGGGTGTGAGTGAGTGTGAAAACCATTTGCAGAAACCTAATTTGAAAATGCGGCAAGGACTCGGCGGCGGGGCCAACTCAGGGGCTGAACAATGGGGTGCGGCTTAATAACTAGTTAAATATTAGACGCTTTATGGTTTCCCTTCTTCGATAGAACTTTACAACCACTAAAACTATTCACAGCAGTTTATTTACTTGTTTTTGTTTCCATTTCGCTTAGTTCAGTGTGTCGGTGTGGGAAAATACTCTTGAATGGGGGAGCAGAGCTGGGAGCTGGGTCTGGGGGTGTGACTGATTCAGGATGAAGACTCTTAAGACCTAAGCTTTGAGGATATTATTTAGAATATCACACATTCCATGTATCTTTGTCTAATCAATAGAGTATAGGTATAGGTAGTTTGTTCAACTCAACTAGAACTCGAAGTGTTAATAGGGTGTCTCAACGCGCTTAACCTGTTTGAAGTAAGATTAAAGTGTGTAACTCGGCTTAGATTACATATATATATACTCGCCCTCGCCCTCGCTTTTCGGCTGAGTTCAACTTGGAGTCAAAATCAAAACGGCAGATCTCTACTAGAACTAAAACTAAATGTTGAGTTTAACTCGTTGGAAATGCGCTGGCTACTTCGACTACAAAGCGTTTGCCACAGAGGTGTATTTAGGGGGTTGGGAGATGGGACAGGAGTTCGGGACCAGAAATACTTTCAGTTTGTGTGCTCGAGTGACTAATTGTAAAGCTTAAAGCATTCCAACTAAATGCTACATAATCGATTTAAACCTTTAGCGACCCGTGTCAGTTAATGAACTTCGCATTGTACTCGTACATAGTTTGTTTACATTTAGTTTAGTTTGGGCTTAGATCAGTGTTCAACAATTTTAGTTACTCGAACTCGAATTCAAACAGCTCCTCCGCTCGTTTATTCTGGTAATCGGTAGTCACTTAGTTTAGCTTTAAATTACTATATGTTAAAATACTTAGAGTAGATATTTATAAATGTGTTGCGCTGCCGTTAGTCTCTCACTTGCCATATCGTTTCGGTTCGCACCTGGACTCTACCTGTTTTCTGTATCCTGTACCTGGGGGCCGGCGGCTGCTCTACACATCGTACGCCTCCTTCTTGAAGTTGGCCTTTCTGCTGGTTGGCACATTCAGCACGTTCGCTGTCTTGGCGGTCGTCGTCGGACGCATCATCATCATCCGCATGGTCATGGGCTTGTCCTCCTCCTCGTCGTCGGAGAAGTCGCTCTGCGTCTTCACGTGGCCGCCCAGCGCCGGACCGCTGAAGTCGTTCTCGTCGTCCTCGTCCTCCTAAGGGGATAGAGCAGGCGAAACAAATGATAGGGGGACGGATATTTACGACGGACAGGGAGAGTCCTCTAGGAAATCAACAGTGGCTGTGGCTTACGAGAAATGATAAAACATAAATCAAATGGGCTGACACCACGCTGCGTATACTTGATATTCTACACAAGCCCAAGCGAAAGCTCTCTACGCGGCCAGCAGGTGGCTCTCAGAGGCGGGGAAATGTACAATTCAACCGAAAAACATAGAGTAAAGTCAAGTAAAAGGTAGGTAAAGTATTGTTGCAGTAAGGTTTTCTGTTTTTCCGGGTAAAAACATCGAAAACAATGAACAAACGAACGAACAAACCAACAAACGAAATGTAAATGGAAGCATCTGCCACTCGCACGGCTACTTTACCTGTGTATGGGCCTCGATCAGCCGCCAATTCGATATATATGGTATTTGTTTAGTAGTACACACACATGGCCCTAGGTTCAAGCACACACAAGCGGTTTGCTAGTTTGCTAGTCTTTTCCCTAAACCTAAACCTAACCCTCTGGTAGCAATCGTTCTGTCCCTCCGGTTTAAAAGAGCGTCTTCGTCTGGCTAGCTACGGGTACGGGTATTTGCTGTGCGTTGATTAGTTCTTGGTGTTTTTTGAGTACAGGTAATTGCTTGCTAACTGATGGATGAGCACTTGGTTTCTACTTGAGTTGACGCGTGGAATTTAGCACTGTCCAAACGTAATTCTGAGTGTGTCTTTCGGGGTTGTCCTAGTGTCTGGTTGGGTTCGTGTTCGTTTGTGTTAAAACTCGGCGCTGCCCTTAAGTACGTCACTCCAGGACTTCGGTTCGTTCTAATTCTAAAACATTGACCAATGGGCGGGAGCAGAGGGGAAGAAGAGCAGAGAATTGTGTGATTAGCGTTAGTGTGTGCGGGGGGTGAGCCTCTTCTAGCCTCCCTTGGGGGTCACAACTTACTTCAAAGTCTCCGATTGTGAAGCGTGTCGCCGCTAGTGAATCTTGCGGTGGCATATCCGGACTCATGTTCTGAACAATGGGCGTGAGTTTGGTTATGCAATCGATATTAGATCGGTTTTGGATGTAAGCATTGTCAGATAGGAGGAGCAAGCGCAAGAGTGAGGAGTGGATCGTTAGGTGAGAGAAAGACACAATTAGTCACACGTAAAGACCAGAGAGATAGAGAGAGATGAGCTTAGTAGTAACTTAGCCTAACAACACAACGAATGGCACAAAGAATGGCACCCAAGTCCAGACCGAATCGAATCGAGCCGGACCGGGGTCCCCACTTACGTCGTCATCGTTGTCGATCATCTCCTTGGTGGAGGCGGTTGTCTCGTTGCGCCGGATCGAGCCCTGGTGGATGTCCAGGTCCACCTTCAGGCACTGGAAGCTGCGCATCAGGAACACAATGGGCATGGGCAGGACGCCGGCCAGGATCATGGACAGCGCGATGCCCATCACCCAGTTGGGGTAGTCCTTCTGCTCAATCATGCCCTGGTTAAGGAACAAGAACGTACGTTTAGAATCGAACGGATCCTGGAAGGACTCGACTTTACTCACCAAATCGGCATTCCAAGCTCCGTAAGTGGGATTCCTGATGACCATAAAGATTATGGAGGAGGCCAGAATGCACACCATGATGACGGGACCAATGTACCTCCAGGTCCACTGCCAGTAGCGACCGGGTCGGTAGCCAGTCATCTGGTAAATGTCCTCGGTGAAGCTGATGAAGAGAGGTTTTCCTTAGAACTCCTTTCTCCACAAGAATAGAAAGCATCCCCCTGCTCACCGCTCATGTCCGTAGATAAAGATCACCGCTATCATCTCCATGAGGGCCACCACCACCAGGCCAATGGTGCCGGCGAAGGAGTCGAACATCTTGAGCCAGTACTCGCCGGCCCCCGTGCAGAAGATGAACCCGACAATGAAGCAGAAGAGACACACCACTCCGGTGACATGCTGTTTCTTGATCCGCTTGATAATGTCGATGTCGAACAGGGTGCACAGCATGCCCTCCAGGATGCCGATCTGGGAGCCCAGTCCCAGCGAGAGCAGCATGGTGAAGAAGAGCACCGCCCAGAAGGGGGCGCCGGGCAGCTCCACGATGGCCTGCGTGAAGACGATGAAGGCCAGGCCCGTGCCCTCGGCGGCCTAGAGGGGGGGGAGGTAGTCAGTAAATCCTTCCAGACCCAGCATTCCTTTTAAACAGTACTCACATTGTCCAGTTCGTGGGCCAGGCTGCACTCGCTCAGCTGCAGGCGCAACAGCTCCGTCTGGTTCACATGGTTCATGGCATGCTCGTAGGCCAGCGTGGAGGTATCGTTCCTGGCCAGCAGATTGCTCTTCACCAGGATCTCCGTGTTGCTGAGGGAGGGAGAAGGAAAAATCTCAATCAATTCCCATTCCGGATGAAATCGGTTGGAACCCCTCTCGATGGCCACTGACTGGCGGTTCACGGGCAATTGTGCATAACTCAACGTGGGCCCGGGCCCGTTAATTGATGCAAATTGACAGACTCGACCGCGATTCCATCGGCTCCCTGTATCGATTCCGATGGGGAGATACACCCTCATTGATACGCAATTGGATACAAAGGCGGCGGTCGCCCTGCGCCGGTTACAACTGGTGGGGGTCGGCTTATTGATGACCACCGATGCGTGTGACGCACTCCCACTCCCAGCTCTGACTCACCTGGCTATGCAGCGGTCCACGTTGACGGTGGCCTTGAAACCGAGAATGGCGAAGATGACGACACTGGCATAGATGGCGGTGACGGCGTTGCAGACGGACACCAGCAGGACGTCTCGCACGCAGTTGTTCTTGGGCGTGTTGTAGCTGCCGAAGGCTATGAGGGACCCAAAGGCCAGGCCGAAGGAGTAGAACACCTGGGTGGCCGCATCCAGCCAGACCGTCGGCTCCAGCAGCTTCTCCACCTTCGGCGTGTACATGTGCATCAGCCCGGCACCGGCGCCGCGCAACGTTATCCCGCGTATGAAGAAGATGGTCAGCACGATGTAGGGGAACAGGGAGGTGAAGTAGACCACCTTGCCGGAGCTCTGGATGCCCTTCATCACGATGAAGAAGACAATGGTCCAGGAGAGCAGCAGGCAGAGCACAATCCACCACTTGAGGCCGCCGGGCTCGTCCATGGAGGGGGCCGCGTCCAAGGTGGTGCGGTACCAAAAGTACGTCGTCTCCGAAGACTTGGCGCACTCCTCCAGCTCGAAGCCTGTGCCGTTCGTGGGACAGGTGGACCAGGGCAGAGGGTACTAGGGGAGGAGGGATGAATTAATAAAATTCGGAGTTTGTAAAACCCGTTTCCCACTCACCCGGAAACTGTTGAAGAGGTAGAAGAACACCCACGTGATGATCACGTTGTAGTAGAGGGCCACAAATAGAGTCACGATGCACGACGAGATGCCAATGCCTCCCAGCCAGGGATGGATGGTGTTCCACACGCCCAGCGCCCCCAAACGCATTCTCTGGCCAATGCCCAGCTCGATGAGGAACAGGGGAATGCCCTCCAGAATCAACATAATCATGAAGGGTATCAGAAAGGCACCTGTAGCGGGGAAAGCAAAGGGTTTGGCTTAGTTTCACAGGGGGAAATGTGTGCAGAAAGTAAGACAAATAAGGTAGAAAGTGTATCTATTACATAGTATCTTAAGCTTATTTGATAATGAATATTTAAGATTATTAAATAGCTTTGTACAGCTTACAAATTAAATACTTCACTTTAATTTTATTTCAGGCAAAATGTCTCCTATGATAATTATATTTCAAGGTTTGTTAAAAAGATATCAGAGATAACTTTAAACAAAGCCTAATATTATATATATTTTGTCAAATAATCTTAGAGTTCATTATGAATTTAAGTAAATAATAGTATAAGTAAATGATATATTATGAGTACATCGACAGTGATTTTAAATAACTACTTTAAAGTAGGCATTAAACATTTATTTAAATAGTTGCAAATATGTACATTCGAAATGATTTAATTACTTTTACTTCACCCTAATTGAAAGAGTGAAAGAATGCCTTCAACATGGGTTAATTTCGCTTTTTTGTGCAAATCCATTTGATTGACAAGCGAACGCGACACAAAATCAATGCCCAGCAGGCCGGAAATTTGCATTTCTGGTTCGGGGCGGGAAATAACTGGCTGGCAGAACTGAAACCTAGAGAGTATTCCGGATTCGATGCCTACGTCGCCATGTCAATTGTAATTGTAATTGAATTAAAAGCTGGGTGGGGTTGCCGCGCCATTAGAATGGTGCGTGCCCAGAGCCCGGCCCGCCCAAGGCCACCAATTGGGCCCTTCCGCCGTCGCAAAGCCATGCAATTAGTGCACATTAAATCCCATAATGTTATTGTCAAAGCCGGGCACCTGATTAGCTGCAGTTCGTTGGCCAACTGATATTGGACACATCGCATATGGAATGTGACAGGTGGGAGGCGGAGTGAGGCGGAGTGGGGTAAGTGAGGCAGAGTGGGGCAAGAGGGGCGAAGTGAGGCCAGTGTGGGGCTATTACCCAATTTGGCGTTATCGCTCGCTTGACGCGTGCAGTACGACCAGACATTGATTGGACAATTCTGCAGCAGTTGGCGCTTTCAGTAATCCGAGGCTCTGCTATATGTGCATTCCAGGCCAGCTCAGACGGGCAGTAATCGAATAGGTATTATTTCATACTGAAATAGCTGACTTATCGGATTTATATTTAGTTTCTACCAAGACTGGAAAGATATATTGACAGTTCGCAAGGAACTAAACTACATATGTGAACTTATGATTATTTAATCAGTTAAACTATTCTATACTATTATTCATTCTGCACAACATTCTCCCCTACTCACCTCCTCCATTCTGTTGGCACAGGTAGGGAAAGCGCCAGATGTTGCCCAGGCCCACCGAGTAGCCAATGATGCTGAGGAAGAACTGCATCTTGCCGCTCCAGGCGGCACGCTCCGGCTCCGCACCGGGAATGTCCACCGACTGCACGGAGTTGCGCTGCGGGGCGGTGAGGACGATGGTCACTCCGTGGGTTCCATCTCCCCGGGCCCGTGTGTTCAGTGGCGCCATTTCGTGGCCGTTGCGCGGCGCATCGATGATTTTGGTGGCAGCCATCAACGTGCGGATTTACCTGGCGAAGTGTCCGTGTCCGGGTCCGGGTCCGTGGTTACCTGCTGCAAAAGTGGAGCAATCGGTTAGGGAAAAGGCACACTCTGCTTGGTCGTCGCCTGTTTGATCGATACTCCTCGAGTATCCCTGAACGAGGCTTTATTTGCCCATTTGTGTGGTGGTTTGTCCTTGAGACCGCCTTCTAGTGGCTGCTAACTCAATTTGGGTCCTAATTGTTTGCCATTAGGCGGGTTCCATCCCGGTTAATGGAAACTTTCAGAGGCAAAGAGTCCTGTCCTCTATTTGCTGTCTGTTTCGTAATTTCATTACTATGCAAATTCAGTTGAGGTCCGTGGAGTGTGTACACGGGCAGGATGTGTGCTTATTAGTTTTCTGCATAATTCCCCAACGCT
The DNA here is from genome assembly GCA_008042635.1 of Drosophila nikananu. NCBI lineage: Eukaryota > Metazoa > Arthropoda > Insecta > Diptera > Drosophilidae > Drosophila > Drosophila nikananu. Next base: position 178,171 of record VNJV01013103.1, read on the forward strand.
AATTCATTCGCTTCAGCTTGCCAAATTATGTGTGCTTCGTTCTAGCACGTATGAATGTCAGAGGTCGTGGGTTAATTAAGAACCTTAGTTTGTGCACAAAAACAAAGAAGGATCTCCAGGGATAAGTGAGGCAAGGTGAGCTCTTTAGGTTAAGGGAAATATAGTTATAAATATATAGATAGAATTTTATATAGATGATGCCTGGCATTAAATAAATTTAAAAATTATTTGGAACCTTTGAACTCCATTATAACAAATTTCAAAGTTAAGGTTTTTAGATATTATAGAGTTTTTAATGGAAATTAAACTGAAATCAAATTCTCTTCAATCATTTCATTAAGACCTTAAACCCCAACATCCCCATTTCAAATTGAAAATCATGGTTTAATATCGATTAACATCTTTAGCCCTGAAACGTGACTTCCTGAACCTTGTTGCTCGGTGTAGGGGAGAGCCAAAAACTGTGTTGACTACCGCAGAAGGTCGTTGTAAATTGAAAGAGCAGCCCCGAAAAAGAGCAAGGCGAGCAGGGGTGGGGTTGGGTCCGTGGAGGTCTATGTGGTGGCTATTTACTTGGAGGCTCGTCCTCTGTTGCTGACGTAGTAAATTAAAGCCACAGAGAGAGGGAGAGAGAGGCGCCTCTAGAAAGAGATGGCCTTAGCGTGGGTGTGTTGCTCGCAAGAGCAGCAGCAACAGCAGCAGCTGTGTGGCAAGAAGCAGCTATCGGTGGAAAATCCACCACTCGGAGAGAGAGGAAAGCTCGGCGGAGAAGCTTTTGGCGTCCTGCCGCTTCATTGACGGACACTGGGGGAGCGGGGTGACCCAGCGGGAAGGCACACCTCCATCAGAGATACACTCAACCCCCCAATACACATTCCTTTTCTATTCCGCCATACCCTGCGTATACGTAATGCGCTATGACGTCTTTTGATGGCTGTCCGGATTGCGCTTCTGCCGCCCATTCGGTATAAATATTTACCCATCTATTGCCACGCCACAGAATGTATCTCGCGGATGCACAAACCAAAAATGATAGTCTCAAGCGGCCGCATCTCTGATTAAATTGCAGGGAAAATGGTCAATAATCACAGGACCAACGACAGTCCTTGTGCACTTTGTCCCCGCCCCGAGACACCTCCGACATCTTGGGGGGACGCACTGGTTACACAATCCGATGGCTGTTACGTAAACCTCCGACGAGTGTGTGAAAATATTAAAGTCCTGTGATTGTTGTGCTGTTGCCTTTTGCGTCGCAACTTGGAATTCCATACCCCCCACAGCCACAGTCACCGGCGTTTCTAAATAAAGCTCTGGCTGTGGCTCTGGCCAGGATGTGGCGGCCATGGCCCTGTCATTGGATCGACTTAGCCCACTTTGGCTAAAAACACAATGCTTAAGCCATTGCCGTAGGAAATTACTCAATGAGGGGTCAAGATTGATGGCCGCAAAGTGCGCCTGATTGGCTTTGACAGGATGTAATTGGGTATCGGAGATCCCAGCGGCTGCTTGCATAATTCCCTTGTTTATCAAAGCACGGGAAAGAGAACTTAATATTTAATGGGGATGTTACAGACAGCAAACTTTCGGTTTGTATTTGAAGGAAACTACTCTTCTTAAACCCTAAAAACTATAAACTTTTTAAGGTTTTTGGGGAATGTTTCCCACGTAAATTATTTAAACGTGTCTCAAAGTCAAGGTATGTTTTCTTTTTATGTTTGTGGCTTAATAATACAACTTAATTCCTAAATATGTTAAATTTAATAATTTTAGTATCAAATCAACAGTTTTACAATGTTTTTTAACTTTAAAAACATTTCAAAAAATTATTTTAGGACAATAAATGTTGTAAAATGTAAGCAGACGTCTAAAACAAAAATTATAATATTAACAAAACAATTTATTTTTCTATATTTCTAAATTTGCCATAGAATTCAGTGTTATTTTTCCCAGTGCACACTGTGCGAATATCCGAAGCTAAGAAAACATTTCCGGGCGGTATTTAAATGAATGGAAATTTACCGGGAGCAGCACACAAAGAAAAACAAAGCTACCCCAAAGCCACTAACACACACAGGTAGAAAAGCTCGGTGTCCTTAAATCCCATCATAAAAAAACACACAAAGGACCAACCGAATTGCGTCGCAGCAAAAAGGATGTTCCAAAAAAAATAACAAGTTCATCCTCTGTTCAGCTCGCGCGGGTCAGGGTTTCGGAACAGGAATCCCACTTAAAGCCTCGAAATAGTTTTAAACAAAAAAGAGAGAGAGAAAAGAGCGATGGAATCGCGAATCTGATGACATGGCGTGTTTCCAGGCTAAATCGATAAGAAGCAATATAAAGAATGGGGAGGTGCCTGGGGGGGTGGCAGTGGAAAATGGAAAGTGCGGCTGAACTGGCAGCTGTCTTTTCCTATTCTGCATAAATCGGGTAGTTTGATTGCCAATGAAATACACTTGTTTATGCAATCGATTTTGCACATTTCATACGCGGTTCTTTTTTGTTTACGCCACCCATGAATAATATTCGCAGTGCGAATAGCTCACAAACGCTGCTCTTGAATTTTAAATGCCAACTATTAGTGCCATATTTGTGGCTATTTTTGGGTCGTCCACTCGAAATACACACAGAACCCCATTGCGCAAGTGGTGTTATGCAGTTTTCGGCTCTTTTTTGTAAAACTATAAGGGAAATAAAAGCATAGTAATTGTTTTGGCCATCCTTTGGCGCCAAGGCGAGAAAATTGCACCGAAAATCCAGCGAGGACATGACCGCCAACCCCTTAAAAAACCACCCGCGCTTCCGCTTCCGCCTGACCTTGATACCCTGCCTGCGATGTGTGCTTCCCTGGGCATAGTCGCCTTGCCAATCGGCGCCTGTTTGGTGAGGAGGACTGCTGACAATGGGTTGGGTTCCAGCTCCCGTCTGGGGCTTCGTCTTGGTCTCCCCGGATTCCCCTCCAATTTGTTTACGCACACCTAACCTTGGGTTAGCTGCAGGAAGGTTTGTTTTTGCAACACTATTATGTAAATAAACGCAGCTGATGGAAAGTTTTCAGTCAGTTTGCAATCGGTTTTAACCAGTTTATGGTTAGAACAGCGGAATAATGGGTTTCAAGTGTTGTTTAATCGGGAAGAATGTCTATTGTTTGCGAAATTAAGCAGAAAAATAAAATGGTATTCTATTCCTTAACATTCCAGCATGAACAGGGTTTTAAACTTTAAAAACACAAGCAACATTTATTAGAATAAGCAATTCCTAAACCTTTTGTTTTGTTGTACAAATTATTCCTTTGCATGACAAATGCATCAGTTGAGCACGAGTTTAGCCCAATCAGAAAATAACGAAATTCAATTAAACTTAATTTCTTTGAAAATAAAGCCAACAAAGCTTAATGCAACTCAATAATTGATTTCTTTTTATTATTGTTGTGCGTTTTTGATGAGTATATGCCGATTTCTGTTGATTCTGCTTGTGTTTAAATAAGGTAAAAGTAATATTCATATGTAATTCGAAAATAAATATATATTTGAACTAATTATCAAACTTTTGGCTAAACGAAGGAAATTAGTATTAAACTTAGTTTCTATTTCGAGTTAAAAATATTTCTCTTTAATTTATCTTTAGCAATATCATATCTATTAATCATTACAGTCCTGGCACTACTCTAACCAGCTTCTAACAATACCAAATAACCCCTCACCCACTCACAAAGATCCTTTGTGCGACTTAACCTTTTAGCCAGGCAAACAATCAATAAACAGCATATTCTCCTTTCCCAAGAGCCGAAGACAGCATTAATATTTCAGCCAAAAACCAACGGGGGACACATGCACTCGTCTGGCCGAGCAGAGTGCCAAAATGCCAGTGCCTTATATAGAATATATATCATATCCCCCGTGCATGCACAACTTTCGCTCTCGCTGCCGAGAGAGATGGCCAAACAATAAGAGAGGGAGACAGAGAGAAAGTTAGAGAGAGAGAGAGAGAGGAAAGGTGGCGTGCAATCAGACAGGCACAAAGTTCAATTTCTTGTGCTTCCCTTTTTCTGTTTGTCTTTTCCGCTTTCCGTTTTTGGCACAGCATCAACTGCTGGCCTGTTGAGGACGCTGGGAAGGGTGGCGAGAGCTTTCCGCAACCAAAAAAAGAAGGAAAGGAAAATCAACCCCCCGATGGCCAATGCCATTGCCAGCCCCAATGCATTTTATCAGCATCTCTAGAATAATTACAAGTTTGCTCTTGAAAAGTATTTTGGAATGTTACAAAATGTAGGAATATTGGAGTTTAGGCGAATTTGGGAAATTTAAATATCAGAAACGAACTCTTTATATTTCTGTTCAAACTAAAAATAAAAAAATGTACCTAAGACTTCAGGAGATTTAAAAATCTTTCTTAATAATTTTTCTTATCGGTTTTGGGATTAAGTTGAAAGTTGTTTCTAAATTTAAAACAGAATGAAATTATAACAATAAGAACTAAGCAATATAAAATTAAATACCTACAATTGTCCCTTAACAAATTAAGATGCAAAATGCACCTAGCCTCAGCAGAAATTTTAAATCTTCCCTAAAAACTTAAAAATTTAATAGTTTTGTTTATCGGTTTTGGGATTAAGATGAAAATTGAGTTTAAATTTCCAAGAGAATGAAATGTTCAGTCTTAATAATATATAAATTAATACCTATAATTGTCCCTTAATTAATTAAGATGCAAAATGTACTTAACCTCTAGAGAATTAGAAATTTTACGTAAAGAATTGTCAACTTAATGATTTTGTTTAAGTTTAAAAATGTGTCTTAATTTACAAGAAAATAAAAAGTTAAGTCTTAAGTCTTACCTAACTCCAGGAGAATTCGAAATCTTACCCAAAAAATGGTACATTTTGCTTATCGCTCTGGGAATCACGTTTAAAATTCAACAAAATATCAAATAATATCTTAAATCTTTCCCCAAAATCTAACCATACAGGTTTTGTCACGTATGCAATGGAGATATAAAATGTTCCTAAATCTCGAATGGATTATGAAATCTCCACAAAATAGTGACAAAAATATACGGTTTTCCTTGTTGCCTTTAAAATCTAGTTAAGAATTATATCTAAATAATTATATCTGCAATTGAACCCTTATACTTTTACTTTCCCTTATAGCATAGATATGCAAATCGTACCCAAACCCTACCGAAGATTTCGCAATCTCCTCCCGAAAAAAACCTTTTCTACTTGCCCTCCTCTATCTAACCCTTAGGATCAAATTAAAAATTGTTGTTTACCCTCCTCCGGTCGGTCGGTGTGGTCAAGAGATTAATCACTTGCCGTGGGCGCTTGCCAAAATCTGATGCTTGCCATACCCCAAGAACATCTGTAACGCAGTATGTGGCATGACAACGTGCAAAGTGGTGCAGTCTGTTGCTGTTTTGGAATGCAAACTCCCGAATAGAATGCACAAAAATGCAGATTTGCGCTGGGTGTTCAGAGGCACGAAACAATTGAAATTTACATGTGAGAGGGTTCAGTGTTTTCCATGGAATTCCACGTGCAAACCACCCAACCCGAGACTTTTTTTATATATTTTTCTATCGAAAAGAAGAGGAGCTCTGAACAGAGAGGGAGGGAGTGAGATATTGCAGAGAGAGCGAGAGAGAGAGATAAAGAGAGACAAAGGTCCTTTGTGTGCGCGTGTATTGGTGGGCAGGACACGTCAGGCAGAGAGTTTCGTACCAAAGTTTGTCTTGGCTTAGCTTCTGGGGATTGCGACTCCAAAAAATTCCTGGCTGCTGTTAAGGGCGGATTTTCCACACACTCACACACACACACTCACACTATCGCAGAATCGCGCTTAAATTTTAATCTGGAAAATCCTTTTTCTATATTGACTTGGCAGAACTGCGCTTTAATACTGGCTATCAGCTTCAGCGAAATGCACACTCGGTGTTCGGGAATCCGTTACGTTCGACGAATTTTCTGCGTTTGGTTTTTTCCGTTTTCCGTGCCGGGAGCTTTGCTCGATTTTCACGACCGTCGATTTGTGCTTTCCGTTGTAAACTGAATCCGAATCGCGTGGCGCCGCGCGAAGCTCGCTGCTCGTGGATTGTGGATGTGGATTGTCGAATTTCGGTGGTGGATTCTCACGCACGCACACCACGCAGATGCCGCACCACCACCAGCGCAAGCTGTGTGGCTATGTGGCAGGGCGCTGACGCAGGACGCAGGAGGCAGGACTCTGCGTGGAAATTTTTTCGGAGGGCGGCTGTGAGCGGGCTTAATTTGGGCAAAGCTTCACTTTCATTGATTCGCCAGCCGCCAGCGAAAGGAGGCCAAAAGCTCGGCGAGCACGTGGCTCCTTCGAGGGTTGAAGGCGCAAATGCCGCCGCTGTGGCTGACTCAGGGGTGGTGGTTGCGAGAGGAAGTCGCAGGAAGAGAACGAGAGAGAGTGGGAGAGCCCAATAAAAAGAGCGAATAAGAATAAGAATATTAAATATTATAAAAATAATTGTAATAAAAATGAAAACCAAATTAAAGGAAACCCTTGAGTTATTATTTTCATGTGTATTATTTCTGAAGGTCATCTATTAAATTATTTGATTTAATTTGAAAACAACCGCCACAAGAAAGTCAACTTTTCATTGCAGACTTCAGGGCGCTAGTATGCCGCTAGCCACTAGAGGGCGCTGTTTTTAGTATAACCATTTCACTTTTTCGTAATTTAAAACTCTTCGAATTTTCGAAGAACGCTTAGCGATGAGCGATGACAGTTCACAGAGTCGAAATTGTCGATAGTATCGATTGACCACATATGAAGGCGCGCTTTTCAAAAATTATTTAAGCCGGAAACATTTCGGATTTTTTTATTTTATAAACGAAAATGCACTTTTTGTGTGTGTGTTTTTTTTTTAATTCAAATTTTTTTATCTAACAAAAAAGATCTAAAAAAAAAGATTTCCAATAGAAAATTCATGTTTTATTGACTTCATTTCTATCGATTTAGGATTCGGTTCAATGTAATGTAACATATTTTTCGCTTTATTTTGCTATTTAATTTTTAAATGAAATATTAAATAAATATTGGTACACTCAATTTATACCTTCTCAATTTTAAGCCATGAAAAACCATTTATAGCTAGTAAATATTTTAAAGATTTAAAGACCTTTACACTTTTAACCAATTCATAAATTCATAAATGAAAATTATGATCTTAATTAATGAAATAACATTTCATAACGCCTTCCTAGGAATGCCTTATTGATGTTTTCTCTCAGAGTTTTCTCCTTTTTAGTGACGTAATTTTAATTGACAAAGAGCACACGGAAGACCGTCAAATTTATTAGCCAAATTAACAATCTGTTGATAAGGGAGTAGCCGAAATTGCTTCGAAATCTGATTGCCATAAGCCAAAGAGGTGTCAGTGACATTCTGGACGATAAGGTTTTCGACGCGTTTCCTATGTTTAATTGTTTAATGCGAGCAATTTTCGCTGTTCTTGCGGGTATATAAAAGGAGGGCCGATTTTTTCTGGATATTCAGAAACAATCCGGGTTTGCTAATGAGTTCACTTGTTAATTAGAAGAAAATATAAATTTTTAACTTCCCGAAAGTCCTGAAACTTCATTGTGAAAGAACCAACATGAACCAATTCTTAATACTCTCCCTGTTGGCCTTGGTCGCTGCCAGCAATGCGGCTTCCTTGGACCAAGTCCTTGACCAACAATGGCGTGACTTCACCTTGCAGAATCGTAGAAGCTACCAAAATGCAGCCGAGGAGCGCTTTCGCCTGAAGGTGTTCAGCGAGAACCGGAACTCCATCGTTGAGCACAACCGGCGATTCGCTGCTGGCAAAGTGAGCTTCAAGCTGGCGATCAACGAGTACGCCGACCTAACGAGTGAGGAGTTCAACGAGCTGATGAATGGCTTTAACTACTCGCTGCACCAGGAGAGCCAGTAAGAGAACGAATTAGATTTCAATGTCCTGGTTTTTGTCATTCATTTATCTGCAATCCCTTTAGACATCCCGACGACAGTTCGGACGATGTGACCTTCTTCTCGCCGGGGACCATCAGCCTGCCCAGTTCCGTGGACTGGCGCTCCAAGGGCGCCGTTACGCCCGTGAAGGACCAAAAGCAATGTGGCAGCTGCTGGGCCTTTGCCAGCACGGGAACCCTGGAGGGTCTGCAGTTCCGCAAGACCGGAAAGCTGGTCGCCCTGTCCGAGCAGAACCTGGTGGACTGCTCCACCAAATGGGGTAACTATGGCTGTCAAGGTGGTTTCATGACCAACGCCTTCAACTACATTCGGGACAATGGCGGAATCGACACGGAGGCCTCGTATCCCTACAAGGGCATCAATGACAAGTGCCAGTACAACAAGGCGGCGATCGGAGCCACTGTAAAGGGGTACAGGATTCTTCCCAAGGGCGATGAGAACAAGCTGGCCGATGCAGTGGCCAACATTGGGCCCATTTCAGTGGCCATTGATGCCTCCCCCAGGTCCTTCCAGTTCTACTCCTCGGGAGTGTACAACGAGCCCTCCTGCAATCCGGACAATTTGAATCACGGCGTCACGGTTGTGGGCTACGGCACGGAGTCCGGCAAGGACTACTGGCTGGTGAAAAACTCCTGGGGTACCAGCTGGGGCGCCAAGGGGTACATCAAGATGCTAAGGAACGGAAAGAACCAGTGCGGCATCAGCACCATTCCAGTCTATCCCACGCTTTAGGGGGGTAACTCTACTTTTAGAACTTTCCTTTACAACTATAACTTTAAGCTTAAGGTTTGTAACAAAAATATTTATGCCAACTATTTGCAATACAAGTATTTATTTACTGCATTTAAATGATCATTGAATTGTTTAAATATTACAAGAAATATCAAAAATGAATTAAGTGTTCTTTGGTTCCTAATGAAAACGCAGTTAAATCTGAAGGAACATGACAAAAATGCTAAAGACTGGTGGCCCCTGACTCCGAAAAGGTTAAATATGTACGCCGTGTACACAAACTCGTAATGTTGTTTCGTGGCCGGAAAAAAAAAACAAGAAAAGGAAAGAAAACAATAGCAGCTTCGCGAACAACATAGAGCCTTGTTGTTGGCCCGAAAAAACCAAATCACAAATATTGTTTGACCCTCATTATGTTTGAAATTTGCTTTTCCAGGCCCAGCCAGCGAACAGGAGGACATTAAAGATAGGATGAACCAAGGAGGCAGTCAAATTGGGAGAGACCGAAGGAAATAATATGCTTACTAAAATATTTACAAAAGGGTGACTCAGTTCTTGAATATTTTAATTAAAAACTGGATAAATTACTTCGGCTGTTTGCTATTTTTGATAAGTCAAATATTTGATAAATCAAATAATACTTGTATTTATAAATAAAATTATAGAGATAAGGCTTTAACTTAATATTTTATACTTTAAGAAATACTTTCTTCTCAAGGCCTCTTCATTTGGAGACTCCGTTGTTTTTTTTTTAGTATTTATTTCCAATATAAAAACATTTGAGTTGTGCCAACTTAAGCTTTTAAATCCTGGGCTTTAAAAAGAGGAACTTATTGGCAAGTGGTCCTTTGACCCAGTGAAGAGTATCCTTTTCTGGCATCCAGTAAAAGGGGAAACCCACTAAACGCCGCAAAATAGGGTCGAACAAGAGGCAGGACAGAAAACAAGGGCGGCCTGTAACTAAGTAAGATGTGCACAAAGTTAGTTTTACCTTCCTTGTTCGCTTTTTCCCTCCACTCCTCTCTCTCTCCCGCTCGTAAACTCATTTGCCTGGCACACTGACAAGTCCTGGTCCCAGAAACAAAAACAAAAAAAACAAGAACTTCAACATCAGTGGCAATGGCTTCGCCGGCGGCAAGTTTACAGAAAATACAGTAAAGTAAACATCTTCGGCCCGTGGGCAGCACAGGCCTCACGAAATGAGGCTCCCGCCCTCAAAGAAAATACGGAATAATACAATTTAATATAAACGCCTTGCTGGGCCTGCAGGGGGGCGGGTGCCTCATTGAATTTCCCAATGAAATGGCCGCCGACGGAGCGCCGTCTGCTGTTGTATCGCATTGACACGCGGCAAGGATAATTCGCCCGAGCGTATGCAATGAAAAATTCAACTTTTGCATAATCTGGAAAAACTTGCGCACGCACGAAGGTAAACAAATTTGCACGGCCATCCTCTCGTCTCCCTCCGCCCTGGTGGCACACAACGCAAGGTAAATGAAAATGTACTAAAACTGAGGCACGACGCTTAGAAAATTATGCAAAAATAAACAGGCGAGAACAAAGTGAAAGGAAAGCAAAAATGCATTGAGCGAAAAGTGATCGATAAATGGCATCAATTAAGTCGAAAATAGAATAGAATAGGAATTTAACTCTGTATAGCATTGGTCTATTTATCCAGTTTGTATTTATTATCTAATTTAAGAAACACCTACCGTAAGCCTTCATAGATGTTTCTATGAGGCCAGGACAAAATATCGTTGCTTATCGATTTAATATCGATGTCTTGTATATAAAAATGTACTATGGATTTATAGGAAAAATCAATATTAATATTGACTTGTCAGTTTGTACTGTATTCTTCTGAGCTGATAACAGATCGCTGCTTATCGATTTAGTATCGTTTCAAGAAACTGTGATATTCTAATAATAGTTGTTATATAGTAGAATATAATTACGCAAAGGATATTTACTTTCTGTGTCTTTCTAAAATTCTCAACAGAGATCTAGTAGCGGTAATGATTACCAGGGAGCACGGGAGTATTGTGGAGGCGTCAGCTTACTTCATAGGAGACGTGACGGATGCCCCCCACCAGGGGTTCAGGATCTGGTGCAACCCCCTACTGCTAGGGTGTGATGCCAATGCGCACAATATTGCACGGACAACAACAGTAGAGGTAAGTGTTTACTAGATTATCTTATATCTAGGGATCTTACTGTTTTCAATGTGGGGGCTGAACCCACATTCATTACCAAAACCAGGGCTGAAGTACTGGACATCTCTTTCGGCAATGAGGAGGGCTCCCGGTTGATTCGCAACTGGAAGGTCTGCTCAGAATGTCCGGCATTCATGGCAACCTTAGCTTCAGCAGAGTAATCAGGAATCCATTAAATCAGATGAGCAGATTGAATTATATTAGGAGAGTATCGTCTCCAGAGGATCTTGAGCAACCCTCAAGAAAAGTAGGAGAGACAATCTTGGATGCAAGCTGTCCCGAAAACTCCAAAGAGTCGAGAATGGACCATCCCTGGTGGAATAGAAAACTGGGGCTACTTCGTGCAGAAGTCAGAAAGCTGTATAACACAGCTAAAAAGAACAGCGCCAATGGGGAACTATACACCAAAAAGGTGACAGAATATAACAAAGAAATCCGGTATAGCAAGCGTGCTCACTTTCGGAAATTTTGTCTCACCATACAGCAAGCCGCACCTGCGCCAGAGTGTTTAAGGCAATCTCGAAAGGCAAAGTACTTTCTGAACTTTGTCTGTAGGGTGCAGATGGGTCATTCACCGAGGACGAGGAGGAGAAAGCGGAACTTCTCCTGCAAACTCACTTCCCTCTGTGCAGAACCATTTCCAATGTAGACAACAGTTACAAAAGGATACCCAACGGGAGACCCAACTGGAGCCCAGCGATCGTTACTGAACAGAAGATTAGGTGGGCGTTGAGTACACTCAGCCCCTACAGGGCTCCATCTTCAGAAAGGTGTCGAACAACTAATGTTGTTCCTCATATGTATTTTCCGGGGGAGCCTAGCAATGGGGGACATGGAGAATGGCTAGGGTGATCTTTATCCCGAAGGTAGGGAAGAAAGACCCATTTCATCCCAAATCCTTCAGGCCGATCAGTATAACCTCCTTCCTGCTGAAAACCTTTGAAAAGATTGTGGACAATCACATTAGAAACTCGCACCTGGTGCGAAGACCTCTGCATGCGCATCAGCATGCCTATGGAGAAGAAGAGTTTACTGAATCGGCTCTCTTGAGCCTAGTCGACAGTCTCCAGAGCTCTGAAAAGGCCAAAGGGGTAGCCCTGTGTGCTTTTTTGGACATAATAGGTGCTTTTGATAACACAGCTAATGATGTTATGGTAAGAGCACTCTGTAGAAGGGGAGTTGGGAAGGGTCTCACAACCTGGCTGGACAAACTCCTTGACAGCAGAATAGCAGAATTCACTGACAGGTAGAGCTCAAACCAGAGCGGACCTTGATGTCACGAGAAGGCAACGGGGCAAACTTCAGAGACTTGCCTGCAGGTGCATATGGGGCGCTTTGACTTGCCCATCCACTGCTTTGGATGTGCTGCTTGGGCTTCCACCACTGCACTTGTGTATCAAGCACTACTACGAGGATAACAGGGGCAAGATCAGCTGACTCGGCTGCGACTGCAACTGACATCCACAGGATGTTCAACTGGCCTAGTTCAGCGTTGATAAGCTTTTCAAAACGGAGTTTACCAAAAAGACGGAGTGGACTAGCATGTCTACCACCTACGATGTGAAACCACATGCTATTAGGTGGTACACTGACGGCTCGCTAACGCGGACCCCGACTCAAATATCACGAACCTCTTGGGAAATTCGCCAGTATCTTTCAAGCGAAAGTACACGCAATAGAGTGCCCCGTTCAATATTGAGCGGAGCTACAATAGGAGAGGCAATCAAAGCACTCAGAGCACATAAGATTGTTTCCAGACTAATTGCTCAGACATTAGGACGGTCCTTTACACCGTACATAAATAAATAAATAAATAAATAAAACAGTTTTGCATTATTATTTCATACCAGATCTCTGATGCGCCGCAGGTGCACATCTTGCAAAAATTATATGAGATAAATAAGCCAGTTATATATCTTTATTTATTTCCAGTGCAGTTTTGTTTCTTTTTGTATTTTCTATTATTTCTGCTCGTTCGCTAGCAACCGAGCAACATAATGTGTAGATCAGCAGGTATTTTTTTGGTATGCCAAATATCTCGTAATAGTTGGGTTGTTCATCGGGAGCTAAGGAATATGTGTCCACGTCGAGCACAATTATGTCCGGGGCATCAACAAACATGCCGTTTTTTTTTGTCTGTTTCACAGAAGATGAATTCGAATTAAAATCGACCCATTACAGGATCCACTCTAGTTGATACTTACGCCGTAGGTCACGCAGAGTCCCAGCTGGACGCAGCAGGAAATTAGAAATACGAGTGCGATTTTCGATGACATCTTAGGTCGGTTAAGCTGAAGAACTCTGTGATTTTGACTGCCACTCTATGTCTTTTATACAAAAATCACCCGGCCTTATCAGTTGCACTTGAAATTTGAGAAGAAGAAAGAAGCGAGATGATTCCATGGAAGTAGAAAGTTTAATAATAGACATAGAGTGCCATGAAAAGGTCAAAGTGACAGATTAAATATTTTAACAGCTCTTAATGTAAGGCAGTGCTGTTAAGTGTGTTAAGAGCTATCAACAGGATGTTGATGTCATTTTCAAAAGAGGTGCTTTCAATATTGTTTTTTAATTTGAACAAAGAACACTGAAATAAAAAATTTTACTTTACCTAACTATTCCATTTCACAATTTCTTTCGTCCCATAACTTAAATTAAATATATATTTATAAATCCAGGGGTGCCACAGTGGTTTTGATTTCCACATAAGGCATTTCCGCTAAACCAATTGCTCGGTGCCATACAACATCGAATCATTTTTGGGTTTTTAGTTTTTTCACAAACCATTCGATATTGGCTCTCAGGGTTGCCTGTTGCCAGATGAACTCACACATGTATTTGATAAGCAAACATTTTAATGAAATTGTAAAATTTTTGGTTTTGGGTTATTTTATTCTTTAAATAATGTTATTTAACCTATTTTGTTAAATAATTTAGTTATTTTGTACTTTCATTTAAAAACAAGTTAAAAATGTTGGCGCGAAAATAAATAAAAGTTGCTCGACAGCTCTAAAATGTGGCATCACTGAACCTGACTTCGAAATTAAGAATCTATCGATGTGGTAGCATCGAGATAGATGTCATGTTTTGTGTTTTCAAATACCCGAATAATATTTTTGTGGAAGTGTTGTGGCACCTCGGAAATATTTTTCAGGGTTTTTGCAGCGGAAGTGGTTTCTGTGGCACCCCTGAATATAAATATTGCTGATAAGGATAACAGGATTTTATTATTATCAAAATCGGACGTCTAGATACATATATATGGGCTATTCTTTGGAAAGTACAACCGCGGCAAAAACCACAAAAAATTCTATAAAATTAACTAATTACTCCAGCAGGTATTTCATCTTCACCTTTCTGGGCATACAAAATCGACCTTTGTATATGTTTGTGTCTATTGTTTTATATTAATATTTAAGGCAGTATCTGGCGGGTTTTATGTCTACATACCTCATTTTAATATTTATTCTTGACCACTTAATAAGGGATTTTTTTTTAGCCTTACGGTAGGTGTAGAGTGCGATTGTGGCCTTTTTGGCCCTTTCGTCCGCATTAAGGGACCAATCGAGTTTTCTGTCCAGGATAAGACCCAGATACTTAGCCTGAAATCCGTCCAATCCGCCAGAAACCGGAGGCTTTCGCTCATTCTGTCACAAAGGGTTTGCGTGAACGTCAAGGCAACATCGTCCGCGTAGGCCACAACATGGCAGCCGCCCTCTTCTATGCTCTGGAGCAGTTCGTTGACCGCCACATTCCATAGGAGAGGGGAGTGGGAGGTGTGCCTCTGCTGACTTGTCTCGTAATTGAGATGGGGGGAGAATGTTGTTGAAGGCGCCCTCTATATCCAAGAAGGCGACGAGTGTGAACTCCTTTTCTGCGGCCTAAGTGAGTATGCAAACTGTTGCTGACGTTAGGGAGTTATCACCGAGAGCTTGTATCTTGGTGCGAAAGGATATTAACTTTCAGTGTCTTTCTAAATTTCTCAACAGAGATCTAGTAGCGGTAATCATCACTAGCGAGCACGGGAGTATTGTGAAGGCGTCAGCTTACTTCATAGGAGACGTGACGGATGCCCCCCCACCAGGGGTTCAGGATCTGGTGCAACCCCCCCCTGCAAGGGTGTGATGCCAATGCGCACAATGTTGCACATTAGAAGTAAGTGTTTACTAGATTATCTTGTATCTAGGGATCTTACTGTTTTCAATATGGGGGCTGAACCCACATTCATTACCAAAACCAGGGCTGAAGTACTGGACATCTCTTTCGGCAATGAGGAGGGCTCCCGGTTGATTCGCAACTGGAAGGTCTGCTCAGAATGTCCGGCATTCATGGCAACCTTAGCTTCAGCAGAGTAATCAGGAATCCATTAAATCTGAGCAGATTGAATTATATTAGGAGAGTATCTTCACCAGAGGATCTTGAGCAACCCTCAAGAAAAGTAGGAGAGACAATCTTGGATGCAAGCTGTCCCGAAAACTCCAAAGAGTCGAGAAGGGACCATCCCTGGTGGAATAGAAAACTGGGGCTACTTCGTGCAGAAGTCAGAAAGCTGTACAACACAGCTAAAAAGAACAGGAACTATACACCAAAAAGCTGACAGAATATAACAAAGAAATCCGGTATAGCAAGCGTGCTCACTTTCGGAAACTTTGTTTCACCATAGAGCAAGACGCACCTGCGCCAGAGTGTTTAAGGCAATCTCAAAAGGCAAAGTACTTTCTGAACTTTGTCTGTAGAGGGCAGATGGGTCATTCACCGAGGACGAGGAGGAGAAAGCGGAACTTCTCCTGCAAACTCACTTCCCTCTGTGCAGAATCATCTCCAATGTAGACAACAGTTACAAAAGGATACCCAACGGGAGACCCAACTGGAGCCCGGCTGCAGCGATCGTTACTGAACAGAAGATTAGGTGGGCGTTGAGTACACTCAGCCCCTACAAGGCTCCATCTTCAGAAAGGTGTCGAACAACTAATGTTTTTCCTCATAAGTATTTTCCGGGGGAGCCTAGCAATAGGGGACATGGAGAACGGCTAGGGTGATCTTTATCCCGAAGGTAGGGAAGAAAGACCCATTTCATCCCAAATCATTCAGGCCGATCAGCCTAACCTCCTTCCTGCTGAATACCTTTGAAAAGATTGTGGACAATCACATTAGAAACTCGCACCTGGTGCGAAGAACTCTGCATGAGCATCAGCATGCCTATGGAGAAGGAAAGTTTACTCAATCGGCTCTCTTGAGCCTAGTCGACAGTCTCCAGAGCTCTGTAAAGGCCAAAGGGGTAGCCCTGTGTGCTTTTATGGACATAGAGGGTGCTTTTGATAACACAGCTCACGAT